>JAEOAD010000215.1:0-25613 GCA_036365145.1 Orientallactaga sibirica | reverse complement strand
ATGCTTAGTTATTTGAGCACTTAAAAATGTTCTTTGTTTTAGGTGTAAAAGGCAGATGTCTTTTTTTTTTTTTTTCATTCTGCAAGGTAGGGTCTCACTCTAGTCCAGGCTGACCTGGAAATAACTATGTAGTCTCAGGGTGGCCTTGAACTCTTGGCGATCCTCCTACCTCTGCCTCCCAAGGGCTGGGATTAAAGGCGTGTGCCACCAAACCTGGGTACCTCGAACTCATTGAGATCTTCCTACATCTGCCTCCTGAGTGCTGGGATTAAAGGCATGAACTGCCATGCCCAGGCCTAGGTGTATTTTGTTTGTTTGTTTGTTTTTAATTTTTATTTATTTTATTATTTTATTTTATTTATTTTTTTTTTGAGAGAGATAGGAGAGGGGACAGAGAATGGGCGCGCGCCTGCAGTCTCTCAACTGCTGTGAACAAAATCCAGATGAGTGCACCGCCTTGTGGTCAAGTGCAGTATTGCGCCCTTGCGTCACTTTGCATGTGGCTAAACATGGGACCTGGAGATGGGAACCGCTGGAGATTGGAACCACTGTTCTTAGGCTTAGGAGGCAGGTGCCTTAACCACTAAGCCATCTCTCCAGCCCAAATTCCTTTTGTCTCATAAGCCTTAGGAGCTGAAGAGTGGGCAGAAGGAATCGAGAACCTCAGACTTGGAAAGTGTGCCTGAGGCACAGAGTCCCCACAAGGAGGCCCTTGAGAACCTTCCTGACAACACAGTGGATGCAGGTGTGGTGATGGACCACAATGAGGGCAAGGTATGGAAAAATTGCCAATATGCCATCTGTTCATTCACTCACACTTGCAATCAGGGATGAAAGCATGGTCAGTACACAACACCAGGACCCCTATTAACACAGTGAGAATTTGTGGTGGCCTGACGTGATGCAGAAAAGACTTAAAACTCCAAATCTGATGTTGAAGAGAAAGGGCAAGCGCATAGTTACGCTTTATGCTTCTATGGAAAATACGATTTCAGACAGTGATTCCACTGTCTGGAAACACTTTAAATGGTTTCTCAGGAGAATTACACCTTTACTTGCCAGGACAGGATCTCATTAGCGTTGGGGACAAGTCTCGCGCAATCACACGTTCCTTTCCAGGGCATCTCGCTTCAATTACAAGTAGTGAAAAAACTATGTGTGAAATTTGACCTATATTTGTGATCTCGAGACTTTTGTCTGTGATTTTCCATCATCAGGAGGCACAAGTCTATTAAAAATCCCTTGAGCTTGATGTGGTTCAACGCACCTTGATCCCCAGCACTGACAAGGAGGATGTACATGCTTAGGTATGAGTTCAAAGCCAGCCTGAGATAACATTGTGTGTTCTACTTCAGCCTGGGCTAGAGTGAGACCCTACCGTGAAAAACAAAACATAGCCGGGAGTGGTGGTGCATGTCTTGAATCCCAGCCCTTGGCAGACAGAGGTAGGAGGATGGCATAGAGTTCGAGGCCACCCTGAGACGCCACGGTGAATTCCTGTTCAGCCTCAGATCGAGTGAGACACACTACATCGCAAAACCAAAATAACAAAAAGAAAAAAGAATGAAAGAAAGAAAGAAAGAAAAGAAAGAAAGGAAGAAAGAGAGAAAGCAAAGATGAAAGCAAACAAGCAAAAGGGAAAGAAAGAAAAAACAAAACACACAATACAATAAAATAAATTACGATCGAAACAGCCTGAATCTTTGACCTTACATAGCCTAAATGTCGCTGGATATTGGAAAGAGTGTCCTTAGGGTTAGGAGGCAGGCGCCTTAACCCCTAAGCCATCTCTCCAGCCCAGAAATTCCTTTTGCCTTATAAGCCTTATGAGATGAAGAGTGGGCAGAAGGAATCGAGAACTTCAGATTTGGAAAGTGTACCTTGAGGCACGGAGTCCCCACAAGGAGGGGCTAGAGAACCTTCCTGACAACACAGTGGATGCAGGTGTGATGATGGACCACAACAAGGGTAAGGTAAGGAAAAATCGCCAATATGCCATTTCTTCATTCAGTCACACTTGCAAAACATCACAAAGTCTGAATAACAACAAGAAAAAAGAAAGGAAGGAAGGAAGGAAGGAAGGAAGGAAAGAAAGAAAGGAAGGAAGAAAGACAGAAAGCAAAGACTCAAGCAAGCAAGCAACAGAGAAAGAAGGAAAAACTAAAATATACAATAAATCAAATAAATTACGATCGATACAGACTGAAGCTTTGACTTTACATAGCCTAAATGGCGGGACAAGCTGTAAGCTGAGCGATTACATACAACACGTTTGGCAAACGTCTATTAGGTCCTGCTAAGGAGAGGACTCGATAATCTTTGAAAATGACAGAAAAACCCTATGTGCTCTATCTGTGCAGGAGACACACAGATGGCTATGCAGGCCTTTGTCATGATAGAGAAAATTCAGAGTTGGTTTCAGAAACTTTCCAGAAGATCTCCTGGGAAAGAAAATTCCAAAGACCCAAGGCCAGTGTCACCTGGTGTCATCACATGAAAAGTCGACATCACAGAAGCCTCCCTTCAACTGAGATCCAGAGAATACTCGCTGGCACTTACTATGTATGTTAGGACATTAGAAGGATATAATTCTGAGATTGATACTTCTTAGAAGTTATTCTCACTTTTCCTGGAAACCAATGGTGAATAAGTACATTTTAGAAGGGTGTCTGCTGTGAGTTAAAGGCCAGCCTGAGATGCCACAGTGAATCCTGTGTCAGCCGGGGCTACAGCCAGTCCCTACCTGACACCTCCCCCCCCCCAAATTATATATATGTGCGTGTATGTATATATTTATGGATATGAATTTACATATGGCCTTAAACCTAATCCTATTATGAGATATATATATATATATATATATATATATTACATATAATTATATATAGTTGTATATGTAACTATTATGTAGTATAAATAACGTATAATAATCTATAATACATGTAATTATATTTTATACATGTCATATATAAATATATATCACATATAATTTTATATATGTGATATATGGATAAATTTTCATGTATATTCGTATATGAACTCATATTTACATATAAGTTTATATATACAATTAAATATATATTCATATATATTCTGAATAATGTGTAATACATAAAATAAATACATAGTATATAATATGTGTGTGTGTGTGTGTGTGTGTGTGTGTGTGTGTGTGTGTATCATGCTGTAAACAACTCCTCCTGCTTTTGGCTGCATGACACTGTACATAGGGTAGATGTTACATTTATTTCTTTGGTTTTTGGGGTTGTCTTGGTTTTCCAGGTAGGACTGGCTCTAACCCAGGCTGAGCTGGAATTCACTCTGTCGTCTCAGGGTGGCCTCGAACACACAGCCACGACCCTCCTCACTCTCTGCCTCCATGCTAGTGCTGCTGAGATGAAGGCGTGAGCGCCACCATAGATATATTTTATTATATTATTATTATTATTACTTCATTTTATTATTTTCATGACTTATTTATAAGAGAGGTAGAAGGTGTCAGACAGAGACAGAGAGAGTGAGAATGTGACTTCCAGGTCAGCCTGAGCTACAGTGAGACACTACCTCTCAAAAGCAAAACATAAAAAAGTAAAATATAGAAGGGCTGCAGCGAAGGCTTAGTAGTTAAGGCATTTGCTTGCGAAGCCAAAAGAACCAGGTTCGATTCCCCACGTCCCACCTTAGCCAGATGCACATGGTGGCACATGCATCTGGCATTCATTTGCATTGCCTGAGGGCCCTGGCGCGTCCATTTTCTCTCCCTCCATCTTCTTCTGTCTCTCAGAAATCAATGAATCAATCAAAAAATCAATCATTCAATAGAATCAACAAGTGATTCAGAAACACATTTGGACAAGGTCTATTAGGTCCCACTAAGCAAAGGACTCGATATTCTTTGAAAATTAGAGAAAAACTCTATGAGCTCTATCTCTGCAGGAGAGACCCAGCATGTTATGCAGGCCTTTGTTATGATCAAGAAAACTCAGAGTTGATTTCAGAAGCTTTCCAGGCGAGAGAAAGGGGGGCCGGATGGTAGAGCAACCGCAACAGTGGCTCTCCTATAAAAATCCCACTGCCTTCTGTGGCATAGAAACCGATTTGCCAATGCAGACTGCGGCTGACTGCGTGTTTGCTTTTCTTTTTTTTTTTGTTTTTTCTTGCACAGAGGCAACGAGATCCGAGGACAAATTTGACAAAATTCATGAAAAGATACCTGAACCCCTATAAAAGAGAGGAAGAGCTTGCCAGCTGAAAGAGCACCCCAGACACTGCACAGAGATCTTGAGGAGGAGAGCCACATGGCTGGTTGAGGGCAGACTTTGGAAACCTACACTGGTGAGATGGGGAGGAAAAAGGAAATGTACGAGGGAGCAGAGTTCTAGAGGCTGCTAACCTCTGAGTATTAGAATAGACTCCAATCAGCACAAAGGTGAAGGAGATAGGCACAGAGAACACTGGACTCCCGTGGAGTCCAGAGTCACAGAGATCCAGAGACAAGTGGCTCCCAGACCTCATCAGCGAAGTAGCCATAACACTCAACCGGGCCGGCTCATAGAGATTCATGCAAGTGTGGGCTGAAAGACTGCGAGAGCCACAAGGCGGGACAGAGACATGGCCTCGCCCCGATAATTGACGTCTACCCCAAATGCACGACCCACAATAGCCATGGAGATGTAACCGGCATCCCCAGGAGCAGGGTCCCTTGGGGGGAGGGGAATGGACGAGGGTAAGCATGGAACCCACACATGCTGTTTATGCACTCACTGAGTGGGTCTATAACTACAAAGCAAACACGCACCAGCAAAAATCAAACAGAGACACCAATGTTCAGGAGATTATGCAGAAGAGAGTGTGCAGAATCCAGAGGGCGTGGGGCAACATGGACAGGCACTGAATCCCACCACTGGTGGACTTCTGCTGCCAAAAGTTAGGAACCAGAGCAACATGGGGAATGCTCACTGTGGTAGTTTGAATATATGTCCCCCAATATATTCAGTGTTTTATTATTTTATAGTTTGCATCTGCAATCACCTTGCTAGAGGCAAGGTCACTGGGGGCCCGGTCTTAAGGTGTGGTGATGGTTTGAGAGTCCATTGTAAAGATATGCAAATGTGCCTAGCAGGAGTTCCTGAAGTGTGCTGTGTGACCTTTTGGCTGTAGTTTTTGCTCTGTGTGTGTTGTGGTGGCTGGTTGGCTTTTGCTCTCTCTGTTTGGCCCTGTGTAGAGCAGGCCACTTCTTCTGCCATTATGGTACTTCCCTGGATCTGTAAGCTTCAATAAATAATATCCCTTCCTCCATAACTGTGCCTGGTCTGGAAGTTCATCTCAGCGAACCTGAAGCTGTCTGCTACAGTAAAGTGGTACCGGAGTGTGGGGTGAGATGAACCTGACTGTGTGGATATTCGTCTTTTGGAACCTTTGTTTTGGAGGAATGGGCATGGACTTGGTGCTTGCAACTGAAGATGCCTTCTGGAGTGGTAAGCCAAGTTTTATGGACTGTTCTGATGAGAGTTTGAGAATGCTAAATGCAGACAGTATTGAACTTGGAGGCTTGGCTTATGAGATTTCTAAGGGGAGGGAAAGACTGCAGAGGACTTTGTTGGAACTGGGCTACTGGCATAAGGGATGGCTACGTTCCGCTATCCAGGGACAGAAAGTTTGATCAAGGTTAAATTTGTAATGGACTATGTGCTTGGCTGAAGATATCGGACTGAGATTTTAAGATTTTAAGTTGAAAAACCTCAAGCAAGTTAAAAGCAGAGGCACTGAGATGGTTTTAGGTTACTGGAGCTTCTATTGTCAACGCATTAGCAATCTTAAGGAAGGTGGAAGGAAGGTGGCCTGACTTGATTTACATTAAAACAATGGAGAGGATGCCTGAAGAAAGACTGTTAGAAATGCAAATTCTTGGAAAGAGCTGACTGGAGAAGGAACCTGCTTTTCAAGGCTATGATTTATTTTGTCCCTGGATTAAGAATATGGCTGTGTCCTGCACACCTGGTATCAGTTTTGGAAATATGAAAATGCATAGAATGGTCATCAGTTGCACACGGTTCCAGGAGCCGCTGCTGAGATGCGGCATGAGGCAGGGCATGAAGACCCTCAGGAATAGGCTGGAAGAGCCTTTTGAAGATGGACCGTGGTTTGCATGGAGACCTGAAGATGTTTTGGACATACAAGGACTGTGCAAAAGGGCTACCATGGAGTGCAGTGTTGGCATGGGATGAAAGTTTTCCCTGGCTACTCTGCCCAGCTGGAGGGGTGGAATTGGAAAACCTGGAGACTGTCAGTCTCTGGTTATATTGAACTTGAACTGCAGAAGTGATGACGGCTGATGGTGGTTGAGTTTTCATTGTTCTAGTCTCTCCTTGCTATTTCTTATACAGTTAAAATGTTTACTCTGTGCCTTTACATGTTGAAAGTATTTAACTTGTTTGATTTTACAGGACTCACTATCTTAAGTTGATCAAGACTGTGAGAACCTTTGAAATTGGACTGAGTACAATTTACAATGTGTGATAGTTATAAACCTATTGGGGTCCAGGAGCTAAATATATTATTGGGGGCCAGGGGCGAATGTGGTAGTTTGAATATATGTCCCCAATATATTCAGTGTTTTTATTTTATAGTTTGCATCTGCAATCACCTTGCTAGAGGCAAGGTCACTGGGGGGGGCGGTCTTAAGGTGTGGTGATGGTTTGAGAGTCCATTGTAAAGATATGCAAATGTGCCTAGCAGGAGTTCCTGAAGTGTGCTGTGTGACCTTTTGGCTGTAGTTTTTGCTCTGTGTGCTGTGGTGGCTGGTTGGTTTTTGCTCTCTCTGTTTTGGCCCTGTGTAGAGCAGGCCACTTCTTCTGCCATTATGGAACTTCCCTGGATCTGTAAGCTTCAATAAATAATATCCCTTCCTCCTTAACTGTGCCTGGTCTGGAAGTTCATCTCAGCGAACGTGAAGCTGTCTGCTACAGTACTCACCATCCCACAACGACGCGTCCTCCATCGCCTGGCCGGGTGAAGACGGGCACGATGGTACCAACGTGGTGGGCACTTACAAGGAGTTCCTCTGAAATGAAAAGGGTAAAAGAGTCATAAAAAGAAGCAACTTAAGAAGCGACAATGACAATGCGACTGGCCTTCAGCCTATTAATCAGGTTCCTACGGGCCTGTGTGAGTGGGCAGTAAAAGACACTGCTGCCTCCTCGTCACGTCACGGAGTTCTGACTCATTCCAGTGTCCTGCACCGACAACCGAGCGCACTTCAGAAAAGCTGAGTCCCTCTCGTCATCAACAACAGTGACAGGCGAGTCAGTGGTCCAAGTAATTGGACTCAAAGTCCCGCAAAGATTTTTAAATCTCTCTACCTTAGTATTGGAAGCAGGACCTGGCTCTTTGGCGGGCAGCTTCTACCTCCTAGAGGCCTTTGCCCGAGAGCCCTCCACGATCTCCTTAGTTAGGCTGGGCCAGTCCTAGGAAAACACACCCTGTGACCTGTTTGTTCATTTTTCAGACATCCCCTTCTGGTAGGCTCATAACTACGAGTGATGGCATGAAATCTAAGATATTGCTCCGTTTCCAAAAAGACCCTTCCGCGCACCACCTGTCCCCTGGCTCAGCAGTCCAAACTCAGGGCCATTTGGCCATTTTGAGCGTTTTTTGAACGAGCAGATACTCTTAGAGAATCTGGAGCCGGACGGGCCAGGAGAAGGCCTGGGTGTTCCAGGGACTATCTGCGTGGGAGAAAACGGGGCTCCCGACAAGCACCTGAGTCATCTGCTCACATCTGTCTGGGACCTCCAGAACTGACAGAGAGTTTTTAAGATATTCAGTAGGAATTTTGAGCACCTTTTCTATGTGACGCGCACACTTCTGGTAACCCAGCAGAACTGGTGGAGAGTCAGAGATGGGGGGGCAGGATGTGTCTCAGCTGCTGTGCACGAAATCAAGATGTGCGCGCCCCCTTGTGTCCAAGTGAGGCATTGCACCCATGCGTAACTGCATCTGACTAAACGTGGGACCTGGAGACTGAAATCCCACTCAGGATTCGAACCGGTGTTCTTAGGGTTAGAAGCCAGGGGCCTTAACCCCTAAGTATTCTCTCCAGCCCAGAAATTCCTTTTAATTCCTTATAAGTCTTATGAGCTGAAGAGTGGGCAGAAGGAATCGAGACCCTCAGACTTGGAAAGTGTAGCTTGAGGCACGGAGTCGCCAGAAGGATGCGCTTGAGAACCTTCCTGACAACACGGTGGATGCAGGTGTGGTGATGGACCACAACAAGGGCAAGGTATGGAAAAATCGTCAGTATGTCATTTCTTCATTCAGTCACACTTGCAAACCATCGCAAAGCCAAAATAACAAAAAGAAAAATGAAGAGAAGGAAGGAATGAAGGAAGGAAGAAAAGAAAAGAAAGGAAGTAAGAAAGGAAAGGAAGCAAGAAGGACAGACAGCAAAGACTCAAGCAAGCAAGCAAGCAACAGAGGAAGAAAGAAAAACTAAAATATACAATAAATCAAATGAATTACGATCGAAACAGACTGAAGCTTGGACTTTACATAGCCTAAATGCCGGGAATAGTTGTAAGCGAAGCGATGACACACAACCCATTTGGCAAACGTCTATTAGGTCCTGCTAAGGAGACGACTCGATAATCTCTGAAAATTACAGAAAAACCCTATGTGCTCTATCTTTGCAGGAGACACACTGATGGCTATGCAGGCCTTTGTCAGGATAGAGAAAATTCAGTGCTGGTTTGAGAAAATTTCCAGCAGATCACCTGGGAAAGAAAATAACACAGACACAAGGCCAGACTCACCTGGTGTCATCACATGAAAAGTCGACATCACAGAAGCCTCCCTTCAACGGAGATCCAGAGAATGCTCGCTGCACTTACTATGTATACTAGGACATTACAAGGATTTGATTCTGAGATTGACACTTCTTAGAAGTTATTCTAACTTTTCCAGGAAACCAATTGTGAATAAGTACATGTTATAATGCTTTGGCTGGAAGTTCAAGGCCAGCCCGAGATGCCACAGTGAATTCTGTGTTAGCCCGGCCTACAGCCATTGCTACCTCTCGTACCCCTAAAAAATTGTATTATGTATATGTATGTATGTATGTATGTATGTATGTATGTATGTATGTATGTGTGTGTGTGTGTGTGTGTGTGTGTGTGTGTGTGTGTGTGTATGTTTCTGTGTTGGTGGATACACATTTCCATATGGCCTTAAAAATAATTCTATTGAGATATATATATAAAAATTTATATACATTAACATATAATTATGTATATCAGTATATGTATGTATTATGTATTATTAATAACGTATAAAAATCTATAATACATGTAATTATATTTTATACATGTCATGTATGTAAATATATAACATATATTTATATATCTAATATATGAATAAATTTCCATGTATATTCATATATGAACTCATATATTTACATATAAGTTTATATATAATTGAAATATATATTCATATGTGTATATATTCTGGGTGAGCGGGCAGTAAAAGAACCCCGTTCCTCGCACCTCACGGAGTTCTCACTCTCCTTCCAGGATCCTGCACCGACACCCGAGCTCACTTCAGAAAACCTGAGTCCCTCTCGTCTTCAACAACAATGACAGGCGAGACAGTGGTCCAAGTAATTGGACTCAGAGCCCCGGGAAGATTTTTAAATCTCTCCACCTTAGTATTTCAAGCAGGGCCTTGGTCTCTAGCGGCCGGCTTTTAAACTCCTCGAGCCCTTTCCCGTCAGCCCTCCACGATCTCCTTAGTTAGGCTGGGCCATTTTTAGGAAAACACACCCTCTGTGACCTGTTTGTTCATTTTTCAGACATCCGCCTTCTGGTAGGCTCGTAAATAAGAGTGATGGCATGAAATGTAAGATATCGCTCCATTTCCAAAAAGACCCTTCCGCTCACCGCCTGTCCCCTGGCTCAGCAGTCCAAACTCAGGCGGCCATTTGGAGCGTTTTTTTGGAACGAGCAGATTCTCTAACCCCGGGTGACTGCGACGCGTTCACCCGGGGTTAGAGAATCTGGAGCCGGACGGGCCAGGAGAAGGCCTGGGTGTTCCAGGGACTATCTGCGTGGGAGAAAAACGGGGGGCCCTACAAGCACCTGAGTCATCTGCTCACATCTGTCTGGGACCTCCAGAACTGACAGAGGTTTTAAGATATTCAGTAGGAGTTTTGAGCGCCTTTTCTATGAGGCGCACACTTCTGGTAACCCAGCAGACCTGGTGGAGTGTCAGAGATGGGGGGGCAGGATGTGTCTCAGCTGCTGTGCACGAAATCAAGATGTGCGCGCCCCCTTGTGTCCAAGTGAGGCATTGCACCCATGCGTAACAGCATCTGACTAAACGTGGGACCTGGAGACTGAAATCCCACTCAGGATTCGAACCAGTGTTCTTAGGGTTAGAAGCCAGGCGCCTTAACCCCTAAGTATTCTCTCCAGCCCAGAAATTCCTTTTAATTCCTTATAAGTCTTATGAACTGAAGAGTGGGCAGAAGGAATCGAGACCCTCAGACTTGGAAAGTGTAGCTTGAGGCACGGAGTCGCCAGAAGGATGCGCTTGAGAACCTTCCTGACAACACGGTGGATGCAGGTGTGGTGATGGACCACAACAAGGGCAAGGTATGGAAAAATCGCCAGTATGTCATTTCTTCATTCAGTCACACTTGCAAACCATCGCAAAGCCAAAATAACAAAAAGAAAAAAAAGGGAACGAAGGAAGGAAGGAAGAAAAAGAAAAAGAAAAGAAAAAGTAAGAAAGGAAAGGAAGCAAGAAGGACAGACAGCAAAGACTCAAGCAAGCAAGCAAGCAACAGAGGAAGAAAGAAAACTAAAATATACAATAAATCAAATGAATTACGATCAAAACAGACTGAAGCTTGACTTTACATAGCCTAAATGCCGGGTAATAGTTGTAAGCGAAGCGATGACACACAACCCATTTGGCAAACGTCTATTAGGTCCTGCTAAGGAGACGACTCGATAATCTCTGAAAATTACAGAAAAACCCTATGTGCTCTATCTTTGCAGGAGACACACAGATGGCTATGCAGGCCTTTGTCAGGATAGAGAAAATTCAGTGCTGGTTTGAGAAACTTTCCAGCAGATCACCTGGGAAAGAAAATAACACAGACACAAGGCCAGAGTCACCTGGTGTCATCACATGAAAAGTCGACATCACAGAAGCCTCCCTTCAACGGAGATCCAGAGAATGCTCGCTGGCACTTACTATGTATGTTAGGATTACAAGGATTTGATTCTGAGATTGACACTTCTTAGAAGTTATTCTAACTTTTCCAGGAAACCAATTGTGAATAAGTACATGTTATAAGGCTTTGGCTGGAAGTTCAAGGCCAGCCTGAGATGCCACAGTGAATTCTGTGTTAGCCCGGCCTACAGCCATTGTTACCTGTTACCCCCTAAAAAAATTATGTATGTATGTATGTATGTATGTATGTATGTATGTATGTATGTATGTATATGTGTGTGTGTGTGTGTGTGTGTGTGTGTGTGTGTGTGTGTGTGTGTGTGTTTTCTGTGTTGGTGGATACACATTTACATATGGCCTTAAACCTAATCCTATTGAGATATATATAAAAATTTATATACATTCACATATAATTATGTATATTAGTATATGTATGTATTATGTATTATTAATAACGTATAAAAATCTATAATACATGTAATTATATTTTATACATGTCATATATGTAAATATATAATATATATTTATATATCTAATATATGTATAAATTTCCATGTATAGTCATATATGAACTCATATATTTACACATAAGTTTATATATAATTTAAATATATATTCATATGTGTATATATTCTGGGTGAGCGGGCAGTAAAAGAACACTGTTCCTCCTCACCTCACGGAGTTCTCACTCTCCTTCCAGGATCCTGCACCGACACCCGAGCTCACTTCAGAAAACCTGAGTCCCTCTCGTCATCAACAACAATGACAGGCGAGACAGTGGTCCAAGTAATTGGACTCAGAGCCCCGGGAAGATTTTTAAATCTCTCTACCTTACTATTTCAAGCAGGGCCTTGGTCTCTAGCGGCCGGCTTCTAACCCCTCGAGGCCCTTTCCCGTCAACCCTCCACGATCTCCTTAGTTAGGCTGGGCCATTCCTAGGAAAACACACCCTCTGTGACCTGTTTGTTCATTTTTCAGACATCCCCCTTCCGGGGCTCGGAACTAAGAGTGATGGCATGAAATGTAAGATATCGCTCCATTTCCAAAAAGACCCTTCCGCTCACCGCCTGTCCCCTGGCTCAGCAGTCCAAACTCAGGCGGCCATTTGGAGCGTTTTTTTGAACCAGCAGATTCTCTAACCTCGGGTGACCGCGACGCGTTCACCCGAGGTTAGAGAATCTGGAGCCGGACGGGCCAGGAGAAGGCCTGGGTGTTCCAGGGACTCTCTGCGTGGGAGAAAAACGGGGCTCCCGACAAGCACCTGAGTCATCTGCTCACATCTGTCTGGGACCTCCGGAACTGACAGACCTTTGAAGATATTCAGTAGGAGTTTTGAGCGCCCTTTCTGCCTGAGGCTCACACTTCTGGTAACCCAGCAGACCTGGTGGAGTGTCAGAGATGGGCGGGCAGGCATTGTCTCAGCTGCTGTGCACGAAATCAAGATGTGCGCGCCCCTTGTGTCCAAGCGGCATTGCACCCATGCGTAACTTTGCATCTGACTAAACGTGGGACCTGGAGACTGAGATCCCACTCAGGATTCGAACCAGTGTTCTTAGGGTTAGAAGCCAGGCGCCTTATCCCCTAAGTATTCTCTCCAGCCCAGAAACTCCTTTTAATTCCTTATAAGCCTTATGAGCTGAAGAGTGGGCAGAAGGAATCGAGAACCTCAGACTTGGAAAGTGTACCTTGAGGCACGGAGTCGCCAGAAGGAGGCGCTTGAGAACCTTCCTGACAACACGGTGGATGCAGGTGTGGTGATGGACCACAACAAGGGCAAGGTATGGAAAAATCGCCAGTACGTCATTTCTTCATTGAGTCACACTTGCAAAACATCGCAAAGCCAAAATAACAAAAAGAAAAAAAGAAAAAGGAAGGAAGGAAGGAAGGAAGGAAGGAAGGAAGGAAAAGGAAAAGAAAGGAAAAGAAAGGAAAGGAAGGAAAGGACAGACAGCAAAGACTCAAGACTCAGCAAGCAAGCAACAGAGAAAGAAAGAAAAACTAAAATATACAATAAATGAAATGAATTACGATCAAAACAGACTGAAGCTTTGACTTTACATAGCCTAAATGCCGGGAATAGTTGTAAGCGATGACACACAACCCATTTGGCAAACGTCTATTAGGTCCTGCTAAGGAGACGACTCGATAATCTTTGAAAATTACAAAAAAACACTATGTGCTCTATCTTTGCAGGAGACACACAGATGGCTATGCAGGCCTTTGTCATGATAGAGAAAACTCAGTGCTGGTTTCAGAAACTTTCCAGCAGATCACCTGGGAAAGAAAATAACACAGACACAAAGCCAGAGTCACCTGGTGTCATCACATGAAAAGTCGATATCACAGAAGCCTCCCTTTTACTGATATCCAGAGAATGCTCGCTGGCACTTACTATGTATGTTAGGACATTAGAAGGATTTAATTCTGAGATTGACACTTCTTAGAAGTTATTCTAACATTTCCAGGAAACCAATTGTGAATAAGAACATGTTACAAGGGTTTGGCTGGAAGTTCAAGGCCAGACAGAGATGCCACAGTGAATTCTGTGTTAGCCCGCCCTACAGCCACTGCTACCCTGTACCCCCTCCAAAAAATGTATGTATGTATGTATTTATGTATATATATGTATATATATATATATATATATATATATATATGTGTGTGTGTGTGTGTGTGTGTGTGTGTGTGTGTTTTTCTGTGTTGATGGATACACATTTACATATGGCCTTAAACCTAATCCTATTGAGATATATAAAAATTTATATACATTCACATATAATTATATATATTAGTATATGTATGTATTATGTATTATAAATAACGTATAAAAATCTATAATACATGTAATTATATTTTATACATGTCATATATGTAAATATATAATATATATTTATATATCTAATATATGTATAAATTTCCATGTATATGTATCATATATGAACTCATATATTTACACATAAGTTTATATATAATTTAAATATATATTCATATGTGTATATATTCTGGGTGAGCGGGCAGTAAAAGAACACTGTTCCTCGCACCTCACGGAGTTCTCACTCTCCTTCAGGATCCTGCACCGACACCTGAGCTCACTTCAGAAAACCTGAGTCCCTCTCGTCATCAACGACAATGACAGGCGAGACAGTGGTCCAAGTAATTGGACTCAGAGCCCCGGGAAGATTTTTAAATCTCTCTACCTTACTATTTCAAGCAGGGCCTTGGTCTCTAGCGGCCGGCTTCTAACCCGAGGCCCTTTCCCGTCAACCCTCCACGATCTCCTTAGTTAGGCTGGGCCATTCCTAGGAAAACACACCCTCTGTGACCTGTTTGTTCATTTTTCAGACATCCCCTTCCGGGAGGCTCGGAACTAAGAGTGATGGCATGAAATGTAAGATATCGCTCCATTTCCAAAAAGACCCTTCCGCTCACCGCCTGTCCCCTGGCTCAGCAGTCCAAACTCAGGCGGCCATTTGGAGCGTTTTTTGGAACCAGCAGATTCTCTAAACCCTCGGGACCGCGACGACGCGTTCACCCGAGGTTAGAGAATCTGGAGCCGGACGGGCCAGGAGAAGGCCTGGGTGTTCCAGGGACTCTCTGCGTGGGAGAAAAACGGGGCTCCCGACAAGCACCTGAGTCATCTGCTCACATCTGTCTGGGACCTCCGGAACTGACAGACCTTTGAAGATATTCAGTAGGAGTTTTGAGCGCCCTTTCTGCCTGAGGCTCACACTTCTGGTAACCCAGCAGACCTGGTGGAGTGTCAGAGATGGGCGGGCAGGCATTGTCTCAGCTGCTGTGCACGAAATCAAGATGTGCGCGCCCCCTGTGTCCAAGTGCGGCATTGCACCCTTGCGTAACTTTGCATCTGACTAAACGTGGGACCTGGAGACTGAGATCCCACTCAGGATTCGAACCAGTGTTCTTAGGGTTAGAAGCCAGGCGCCTTATCCCCTAAGTATTCTCTCCAGCCCAGAAACTCCTTTTAATTCCTTATAAGCCTTATGAGCTGAAGAGTGGGCAGAAGGAATCGAGAACCTCAGACTTGGAAAGTGTACCTTGAGGCACGGAGTCGCCAGAAGGAGGCGCTTGAGAACCTTCCTGACAACACGGTGGATGCAGGTGTGGTGATGGACCACAACAAGGGCAAGGTATGGAAAAATCGCCAGTACGTCATTTCTTCATTGAGTCACACTTGCAAAACATCGCAAAGCCAAAATAACAAAAAAAAAAAGAAAAAGAAGGAAGGAAGGAAGGGAAGGAAGGAAGGAAGGAAAAGAAAGGAAGGAAGGAAGAAAGGAAAGGAAGGAAGAAGGACAGACAGCAAAGACTCAAGCAAGCAAGCAACAGAGAAGGATAGAAAAACTAAAATATACAATAAATGAAATGAATTATTACGATCGAACAGACTGAAGCTTTGACTTTACATAGCCTAAATGCCGGGAATAGTTGTAAGCGAAGCGATGACACACAACCCATTTGGCAAACGTCTATTAGGTCCTGCTAAGGAGACGACTCGATAATCTTTGAAAATTACAAAAAAACTACTATGTGCTCTCTCTTTGCAGGAGACACACAGATGGCTATGCAGGCCTTTGTCATGATAGAGAAAACTCAGTGCTGGTTTCAAAAACTTCCAGCAGATCACCTGGGAAAGAAAATAACACAGACACAAAGCCAGAGTCACCTGGTGTCATCACATGAAAAGTCGATATCACAGAAGCCTCCCTTTTACTGATATCCAGAGAATGCTCGCTGGCACTGGCACTTACTATGTATGTTAGGACATTAGAAGGATTTAATTCTGAGATTGACACTTCTTAGAAGTTATTCTAACATTTCCAGGAAACCAATTGTGAATAAGAACATGTTACAAGGGTTTGGCTGGAAGTTCAAGGCCAGACAGAGATGCCACAGTGAATTTCTGTGTTAGCCCGGCTACAGCCACTGCTACCCTGTACCCTCCAAAAATTATGTATGTATGTATTTATTTATGTATATATATATATATATATATATATATATGTGTGTGTGTGTGTGTGTGTGTGTGTGTGTGTTTGTGTTGATGGATACACATTTACATATGGCCTTAAACCTAATCCTATTGAGATATATATAAAAATTTATATACATTCACATATAATTATATATGTTAGTATATGTATGTATTATGTATTATAAATAACGTATAAAAATCTATAATACATGTAATTATATTTTATACATGTCATATATGTAAATATATAATATATATTTATATATCTAATATATGTATAAATTTCCATGTATAGTCATATATGAACTCATATATTTACACATAAGTTTATATATAATTTAAATATATATTCATATGTGTATATATTCTGGGTGAGCGGGCAGTAAAAGAACACTGTTCCTCGCACCTCACGGAGTTCTCTCTCCTTCCAGGATCCTGCACCGACACCCGAGCTCACTTCAGAAAACCTGAGTCCCTCTCGTCATCAACGACAATGACAGGCGAGACAGTGGTCCAAGTAATTGGACTCAGAGCCCCGGGAAGATTTTTTTTAATCTCTCTACCTTACTATTTCAAGCAGGGCCTTGGTCTCTAGCGGCCGGCTTCTAACCCCTCGAGGCCCTTTCCCCATCAACCCTCCACGATCTCCTTAGTTAGGCTGGGCCATTCCTAGGAAAACACACCCTCTGTGACCTGTTTGTTCATTTTTCAGACATCCCCCTTCCGGGAGGCTCGAACTAAGAGTGATGGCATGAAATGTAAGATATCGCTCCATTTCCAAAAAGACCCTTCCGCTCACGGCCTGTCCCCTGGCTCAGCAGTCCAAACTCAGGCGGCCATTTGGAGCGTTTTTTTGGAACCAGATTCTCTCTACCCTCGGTGACCGCGACGCGTTCACCCCCGAGGTTAGAATCTGGAGCCGGACGGGCCAGGAGAAGGCCTGGGTGTTCCAGGGACTCTCTGCGTGGGAGAAAAACGGGGCTCCCGACAAGCACCTGAGTCATCTGCTCACATCTGTCTGGGACCTCCGGAACTGACAGACCTTTGAAGATATTCAGTAGGAGTTTTGAGCGCCCTTTCTGCCTGAGGCTCACACTCACTGGTAAACCCAGCAGACCTGGTGGAGTGTCAGAGATGGGCGGGCAGGCATTGTCTCAGCTGCTGTGCACGAAATCAAGATGTGCGCGCCCCCTGTGTCCAAGTGCGGCATTGCACCCTTGCGTAACTTTGCATCTGACTAAACGTGGGACCTGGAGACTGAGATCCCACTCAGGATTCGAACCAGTGTTCTTAGGGTTAGAAGCCAGGCGCCTTATCCCCTAAGTATTCTCTCCAGCCCAGAAACTCCTTTTAATTCCTTATAAGCCTTATGAGCTGAAGAGTGGGCAGAAGGAATCGAGAACCTCAGACTTGGAAAGTGTACCTTGAGGCACGGAGTCGCCAGAAGGAGGCGCTTGAGAACCTTCCTGACAACACGGTGGATGCAGGTGTGGTGATGGACCACAACAAGGGCAAGGTATGGAAAAATCGCCAGTACGTCATTTCTTCATTGAGTCACACTTGCAAAACATCGCAAAGCCAAAATAACAAAAAGAAAAAAGAAGGGAAGGAAGGAAGGAAGGAAGGAAGGAAGGAAAAGAAAGGAAGGAAGAAGGACAGACAGCAAAGACTCAAGCAAGCAAGCAACAGAGAAAGAAAGAAAAAAAACTAAATATACAATAAATGAAATGAATTACGATCGAAACAGACTGAAGCTTTGACTTTACATAGCCTAAATGCCGGAATAGTTGTAAGCGAAGCGATGACACACAACCCATTTGGCAAACGTCTATTAGGTCCTGCTAAGGAGACGACTCGATAATCTTTGAAAATTACAAAAAACACTATGTGCTCTATCTTTGCAGGAGACACACAGATGGCTATGCAGGCCTTTGTCATGATAGAGAAAACTCAGTGCTGGTTTCAGAAACTTTCCAGCAGATCACCTGGGAAAGAAAATAACACAGACACAAAGCCAGAGTCACCTGGTGTCATCACATGAAAAGTCGATATCACAGAAGCCTCCCTTTACTGATATCCAGAGAATGCTCGCTGGCACTTACTATGTATGTTAGGACATTAGAAGGATTTAATTCTGAGATTGACACTTCTTAGAAAGTTATTCTAACATTTCCAGGAAACCAATTGTGAATAAGAACATGTTACAAGGGTTTGGCTGGAAGTTCAAGGCCAGACAGAGATGCCACAGTGAATTCTGTGTTAGCCCAGGCTACTACAGCCACTGCTACCCTGTACCCCCTCCAAAAATTATGTATGTATGTATATTATATATATATATATATATATATATATATATGTGTGTGTGTGTGTGTGTGTGTGTGTGTGTTGTTTCTGTGTTGATGGATACACATTTACATATGGCCTTAAACCTAATCCTATTGAGATATATATAAAAATTTATATACATTCACATATAATTATATATGTTAGTATATGTATGTATTATAAATAACGTATAAAAATCTATAATACATGTAATTATATTTTATACATGTCATATATGTAAATATATAATATATATTTATATATCTAATATATGTATAAATTTCCATGTATAGTCATATATGAACTCATATATTTACACATAAGTTTATATATAATTTAAATATATATTCATATGTGTATATATTCTGGGTGAGCGGGCAGTAAAAGAACACTGTTCCTCGCACCTCACGGAGTTCTCACTCTCCTTCCAGGATCCTGCACCGACACCCGAGCTCACTTCAGAAAACCTGAGTCCCTCTCGTCATCAACGACAATGACAGGCGAGACAGTGGTCCAAGTAATTGGACTCAGAGCCCCGGGAAGATTTTTCAAATCTCTACCTTACTATTTCAAGCAGGGGCCTTGGTCTCTAGCGGCCGGCTTCTAACCCCTCGAGGCCCTTTCCCCCAACCCTCCACGATCTCCTTAGTTAGGCTGGGCCATTCCTAGGAAAACACACCTCTGTGACCTGTTTGTTCATTTTTCAGACATCCCCTTCCGGGAGGCTCGAACTAAGAGTGATGGCATGAAATGTAAGATATCGCTCCATTTCCAAAAAGACCCTTCCGCTCACCGCCTGTCCCCTGGCTCAGCAGTCCAAACTCAGGCGGCCATTTGGAGCGTTTTTTTTGAACCAGCAGATTCTTAAACCTCGGGTGACCGCGACGCGCGTTCACCCGAGGTTAGAGAATCTGGAGCCGGACGGGCCAGGAGAAGGCCTGGGTGTTCCAGGGACTCTCTGCGTGGGAGAAAAACGGGGCTCCCGACACAAGCACCTGAGTCATCTGCTCACATCTGTCTGGGACCTCCGGAACTGACAGACCTTTGAAGATATTCAGTAGGAGTTTTGAGCGCCCTTTCTGCCTGAGGCTCACACTTCTGGTAACCCAGCAGACCTGGTGGAGTGTCAGAGATGGGCGGGCAGGCATTGTCTCAGCTGCTGTGCACGAAATCAAGATGTGCGCGCCCCCTTGTGTCCAAGTGCGGCATTGCACCCTTGCGCGTAACTTTTGCATCTGACTAAACGTGGGACCTGGAGACTGAGATCCCACTCAGGATTCGAACCAGTGTTCTTAGGGTTAGAAGCCAGGCGCCTTATCCCCTAAGTATTCTCTCCAGCCCAGAAACTCCTTTTAATTCCTTATAAGCCTTATGAGCTGAAGAGTGGGCAGAAGGAATCGAGAACCTCAGACTTGGAAAGTGTACCTTGAGGCACGGAGTCGCCAGAAGGAGGCGCTTGAGAACCTTCCTGACAACACGGTGGATGCAGGTGTGGTGATGGACCACAACAAGGGCAAGGTATGGAAAAATCGCCAGTACGTCATTTCTTCATTGAGTCACACTTGCAAAACATCGCAAAGCCAAAATAAAAAAAAAAAGAAAAAAGAAGGAAGGAAGGAAGGAAGGAAGGAAGGAAGGAAGGAAGGAAGAAAGGAAGGAAGAAAGGAAAGGAAGGAAGAAGGACAGACAGCAAAGACTCAAGCAAGCAAGCAACAGAGAAAGAAAGAAAAACTAAAATATACAATAAATGAAATGAATTACGATCGAAACAGACTGAAGCTTTGACTTTACATAGCCTAAATGCCGGGAATAGTTGTAAGCGAAGATGACACACAACCCATTTGGCAAACGTCTATTAGGTCCTGCTAAGGAGACGACTCGATAATCTTTGAAAATTACAAAAACACTATGTGCTCTATCTTTGCAGGAGACACACAGATGGCTATGCAGGCCTTTGTCATGATAGAGAAAACTCAGTGCTGGTTTCAGAAACTTTCCAGCAGATCACCTGGGAAAGAAAATAACACAGACACAAAGCCAGAGTCACCTGGTGTCATCACATGAAAAGTCGATATCACAGAAGCCTCCCTTTACTGATATCCAGAGAATGCTCGCTGGCACTTACTATGTATGTTAGGACATTAGAAGGATTTAATTCTGAGATTGACACTTTAGAAGTTATTCTAACATTTCCAGGAAACCAATTGTGAATAAGAACATGTTACAAGGGTTTGGCTGGAAGTTCAAGGCCAGACAGAGATGCCACAGTGAATTCTGTGTTAGCCCGGCTACAGCCACTGCTACCCTGTACCCCCTCCAAAAATTATGTATGTATGTATTTATTTATGTATATATATATATATATATATATATATATATATATATATGTGTGTGTGTGTGTGTGTGTGTGTTTATGTGTGTGTGTGTATGTTTCTGTGTTGATGGATACACATTTACATATGGCCTTAAACCTAATCCTATTGAGATATATATAAAAATTTATATACATTCACATATAATTATATATGTTAGTATATGTATGTATTATGTATTATAAATAACGTATAAAAATCTATAATACATGTAATTATATTTTATACATGTCATATATGTAAATATATAATATATATTTATATATCTAATATATGTATAAATTTCCATGTATAGTCATATATGAACTCATATATTTACACATAAGTTTATATATAATTTAAATATATATTCATATGTGTATATATTCTGGGTGAGCGGGCAGTAAAAGAACACTGTTCCTCGCACCTCACGGAGTTCTCACTCTCCTTCCAGGATCCTGCACCGACACCCGAGCTCACTTCAGAAAACCTGAGTCCCTCTCATCAACAACAATGACAGGCGAGACAGTGGTCCAAGTAATTGGACTCAGAGCCCCGGAAGATTTTTTAAATCTCTCTACCTTACTATTTCAAGCAGGGCCTTGGTCTCTAGCGGCCGGCTTCTAACCCCTCGAGGCCCTTTCCCGTCAACCCTCCACGATCTCCTTAGTTAGGCTGGGCCATTCCTAGGAAAACACACCCTCTGTGACCTGTTTGTTCATTTTTCAGACATCCCCCTCTTCCGGGAGGCTCGAACTAAGAGTGATGGCATGAAATGTAAGATATCGCCCCATTTCCAAAAAGACCCTTCCGCTCACCGCCTGTCCCCTGGCTCAGCAGTCCAAACTCAGGCGGCCATTTGGAGCGTTTTTTTTTTTGAACCAGCAGATTTTAACCTCGGGTGACCGCGACGCGTTCCCGAGGTTAGAGAATCTGGAGCCGGACGGGCCAGGAGAAGGCCTGGGTGTTCCAGGGACTCTCTGCGTGGGAGAAAAACGGGCTCCCGACAAGCACCTGAGTCATCTGCTCACATCTGTCTGGGACCTCCGGAACTGACAGACCTTTGAAGATATTCAGTAGGAGTTTTGAGCGCCCTTTCTGCCTGAGGCTCACACTTCTGGTAACCCAGCAGACCTGGTGGAGTGTCAGAGATGGGCGGGCAGGCATTGTCTCAGCTGCTGTGCACGAAATCAAGATGTGCGCGCCCCCTTGTGTCCAAGTGCGGCATTGCACCCTGCGTAACTTTTGCATCTGACTAAACGTGGGACCTGGAGACTGAGATCCCACTCAGGATTCGAACCAGTGTTCTTAGGGTTAGAAGCCAGGCGCCTTATCCCCTAAGTATTCTCTCCAGCCCAGAAACTCCTTTTAATTCCTTATAAGCCTTATGAGCTGAAGAGTGGGCAGAAGGAATCGAGAACCTCAGACTTGGAAAGTGTACCTTGAGGCACGGAGTCGCCAGAAGGAGGCGCTTGAGAACCTTCCTGACAACACGGTGGATGCAGGTGTGGTGATGGACCACAACAAGGGCAAGGTATGGAAAAATCGCCAGTACGTCATTTCTTCATTGAGTCACACTTGCAAAACATCGCAAAGCCAAAATAACAAAAAGAAAAAAAGAAGGGAAGGAAGGGAAGGAAGGAAGGAAGGAAAAAGAAAGAAGGAAAGAAAGGAAAGGAAGGAAGGAAGAAGGAGACCAGCAAAGACTCAAGCAAGCAAGCAACAGAGAAAGAAAGAAAAACTAAAATATACAATAAATGAAATGAATTACGATCGAAACAGACTGAAGCTTTGACTTTACATAGCCTAAATGCCGGAATAGTTGTAAGCGAAGCGATGACACACAACCCATTTGGCAAACGTCTATTAGGTCCTGCTAAGGAGACGACTCGATAATCTTTGAAAATTACAAAAACACTATGTGCTCTATCTTTGCAGGAGACACACAGATGGCTATGCAGGCCTTTGTCATGATAGAGAAAACTCAGTGCTGGTTTCAGAAACTTTCCAGCAGATCACCTGGGAAAGAAAATAACACAGACACAAAGCCAGAGTCACCTGGTGTCATCACATGAAAAGTCGATATCACAGAAGCCTCCCTTTACTGATATCCAGAGAATGCTCGCTGGCACTTACTATGTATGTTAGGACATTAGAAGGATTTAATTCTGAGATTGACACTTCTTAGAAGTTATTCTAACATTTCCAGGAAACCAATTGTGAATAAGAACATGTTACAAGGGTTTGGCTGGAAGTTCAAGGCCAGACAGAGATGCCACAGTGAATTCTGTGTTAGCCCGGCTACAGCCACTGCTACCCTGTACCCTCCAAAAATTATGTATGTATGTATTTATTTATGTATATATATATATATATATATATATATATATATATGTGTGTGTGTGTGTGTGTGTGTGTGTGTGTGTGTGTGTGTGTGTTTCTGTGTTGATGGATACACATTTACATATGGCCTTAAACCTAATCCTATTGAGATATATATAAAAATTTATATACATTCACATATAATTATATATGTTAGTATATGTATGTATTATGTATTATAAATAACGTATAAAAATCTATAATACATGTAATTATTTTTTATATGTCATATATGTAAATATATAATATATATTTATATATCTAATATATGTATAAATTTCCATGTATAGTCATATATGAACTCATATATTTACACATATAGTTTATATATAATTTAAATATATATTCATATGTGTATATATTCTGGGTGAGCGGGCAGTAAAAGAACACTGTTCCTCGCACCTCACGGAGTTCTCACTCTCCTTCCAGGATCCTGCACCGACACCCGAGCTCACTTCAGAAAACCTGAGTCCCTCTCGTCATCAACGACAATGACAGGCGAGACAGTGGTCCAAGTAATTGGACTCAGAGCCCCGGGAAGATTTTTCAATCTCTCTACCTTACTATTTCAAGCAGGGCCTTGGTCTCTAGCGGCCGGCTTCTAACCCTCGAGGCCCTTTCCCGTCAACCCTCCACGATCTCCTTAGTTAGGCTGGGCCATTCCTAGGAAAACACACCCTCTGTGACCTGTTTGTTCATTTTTCAGACATCCCCTTCCGGGAGGCTCGAACTAAGAGTGATGGCATGAAATGTAAGATATCGCTCCATTTCCAAAAAGACCCTTCCGCTCACCGCCTGTCCCCTGGCTCAGCAGTCCAAACTCAGGCGGCCATTTGGAGCGTTTTTGGAACCAGCAGATTCTCTAACCTCGGGTGACCGCGACGCGCGTCACCCGAGGTTAGAGAATCTGGAGCCGGACGGGCCAGGAGAAGGCCTGGGTGTTCCAGGGACTCTCTGCGTGGGAGAAAACGGGGCTCCCGACAAGCACCTGAGTCATCTGCTCACATCTGTCTGGGACCTCCGGAACTGACAGACCTTTGAAGATATTCAGTAGGAGTTTTGAGCGCCCTTTCTGCCTGAGGCTCACACTTCTGGTAACCCAGCAGACCTGGTGGAGTGTCAGAGATGGGCGGGCAGGCATTGTCTCAGCTGCTGTGCACGAAATCAAGATGTGCGCGCCCCCTTGTGTCCAAGTGCGGCATTGCACCCTTGCGCGTAACTTTGCATCTGACTAAACGTGGGACCTGGAGACTGAGATCCCACTCAGGATTCGAACCAGTGTTCTTAGGGTTAGAAGCCAGGCGCCTTATCCCCTAAGTATTCTCTCCAGCCCAGAAACTCCTTTTAATTCCTTATGCCTTATGAGCTGAAGAGTGGGCAGAAGGAATCGAGAACCTCAGACTTGGAAAGTGTACCTTGAGGCACGGAGTCGCCAGAAGGAGGCGCGCTGAGAACCTTCCTGACAACACGGTGGATGCAGGTGTGGTGATGGACCACAACAAGGGCAAGGTATGGAAAAAAAATCGCCAGTACGTCATTTCTTCATTGAGTCACACTTGCAAAACATCGCAAAGCCAAAATAACAAAAAAAAAAAAGGGGAAGGAAGGAAGGAAGGAAGGAAGGAAGGAAGGAAGGAAGGAAAGAAAGGAAGAAAGGAAAGGAAGGAAGAAGAGGGACAGACAGCAAAGACTCAAGCAAGCAAGCAACAGAGAAAGAAAGAAAAACTAAAATATACAATAAATGAAATGAATTACGATCGAAACAGACTGAAGCTTTGACTTTACATAGCCTAAATGCCGGGAATAGTTGTAAGCGAAGCGATGACACACAACCCATTTGGCAAACGTCTATTAGGTCCTGCTAAGGAGACGACTCGATAATCTTTGAAAATTACAAAAAACTATATGTGCTCTATCTTTGCAGGAGACACACAGATGGCTATGCAGGCCTTTGTCATGATAGAGAAAACTCAGTGCTGGTTTCAGAAACTTTCCAGCAGATCACCTGGGAAAGAAAATAACACAGACACAAAGCCAGAGTCACCTGGTGTCATCACATGAAAAGTCGATATCACAGAAGCCTCCCTTTTACTGATATCCAGAGAATGCTCGCTGGCACTTACTATGTATGTTAGGACATTAGAAGGATTTAATTCTGAGATTGACACTTAGAAGTTATTCTAACATTTCCAGGAAACCAATTGTGAATAAGAACATGTTACAAGGGTTTGGCTGGAAGTTCAAGGCCAGACAGAGATGCCACAGTGAATTCTGTGTTAGCCCGGCTACAGCCACTGCTACCCTGTACCCTCCAAAAATTATGTATGTAT
>JAEOAD010001578.1:0-28612 GCA_036365145.1 Orientallactaga sibirica | reverse complement strand
AGGCCAAAAAGAATGACTTGTTGCACAGAATCTGTGCAGTCCCCAATTTGGGGACCCAGAAATTTGACATTCCCACAGTAAGATAAGTAATGGAAAATGTACATAGATCCTTAGTGGACCTTGTACCACTGGCAACAGAGGATACCCCAAATGGCCAGGGCCTCACTCAGCTCTCTGATCCTGTTTTTATCACTGAACCTGCTTAAGCCCTGCACAAATTCCCAGTTCCAGGTGACGCCAGTCTCTTTATTCAGGACCCAATGTAGTTCCTAGTTCTAGCTGCTCTGGTAGCTGGAAGCAGATACTTTCTGGACCCATAGGGACAGACCCCATCCTGCTACATCTGTCTGGTACATCATTTAGTCCTCTCCATCCTCAGTTTTTCTTGCTTAAAAGGGATCCTAGTTCTCATGTCCCAAACCTGTGAGAGGCCAATATCTAAGGGATCCACCACGGGAAGAGAGTTTTCTATGATGCCTTCAACCTCAAATGGTTTCTTGTAGTCTGGGAACTGCTGTAAAGATGTCAAGAAATTGTGGGGCATCAGGACAAGGCCTGGTAGTTCATCCCATGTGTACTCAGGAGGCTGAACATGAAGATGACAAGTTCAAGGCCAACCTGGGATAAATAGTGTGACCTAAGGGCAAGGACATAGGTCAGCAGTAAAGAACCTGGGGAAAATCCTCCTGTGAGAGGTGGGGCTTGAGCTGTAGAACATTTTCCTAGTGTGTCTGTGGCCATGGGTTCCATGGGAATCTCAACAATGCCAAGGTCCTGCAGGGGTCTCAAGGTCATTCTATTCAGTCTCTCCCTAATTCTGAATGAAAGTTGGGGTTCCAAGGGAAGCAGCTGGCCTCAGACTGCTGCCTAGTTCTCAGAGCTATCCTGCCCATTGGGGTTCCCAGGTCAGGGCTTTTTGATTCCAGCACTATTCAGAGCCACATGCTCTGAGTTTGCCATAGAGTTTAGGGGGCTGAAATTAAAAATAAAAAGAAAAGATGTAAGTTTGGGTGATGTTTGGGTGAGTAACACTCCAGTTTGAAGGATAGGAAACTTTTCTATCCATGTTGATTTTTCCATAACTCTTGTTTCCCTGGCTTTGTTCAGCTATTCCTGATGAGATGGTGTGTAGAACTAATTAACAAGTTTAATACTCCACAGGCAGACAACAAGACCTTAATTTATGGTTTTATTGAGCACCTAGCACATATGAAAGCTTGTGCCAATCTCAGAGATGCCAAGATGGGACAGGCCTGTCCACAGGCAGAAGGGGTCATGTGGACTGCAAGTAGGGAAGAAGGATAGAGGGCAGAAGCCAGGGAGAAGGTCAGTGTGGAGGGTAGAGAAATCAGAGAAACTGATCAGAGACAGCTGGGCAGGGGCAGGTTTGTAAGGAGAAGAGATGAATTCAAGGTTCATTTAAAGGGTAAGCAAAGATTTCTTAACCAGCACAGGCAAGACATCTAAGATCAAATACATAGGACTAAATTGGACTTTCATAATTAAAACTGCCCATCAAAATACACAATTGAGACTGTGGAAAGACCAGACTTGGGATGAGAGAAAATATTACATACACACTGATGTTTGTCAAAGGCTTTTATACAGAAATATATATTTTTTTTTTCTTGCTTTTTAAAATTCTTTAAAAAATTTTTATTGACATCTATATACAGAAAAAAAAACATGATATATCCCTTCCTTTATTCCCTTCAGCTTTTTAAAAATTCCTTTTAATTTGATGTTATCTTTTCTCCTATTATGAGGGTCTTGTGAAGGTAACTTCACTGCAAATTATCAAGGCCAATTTCTGTCTGACAGCTGCATTTCACTCATACCCCTGATTCATTTTTATTGAAAACTTCCCCCATATCCCATGGAACCCTCCTCCCCACTTTCCCTTTGAAACTCCACTCTCCATCACATCCCCTCCCTCTCAATCAGTCTCTCTTTAATTATGATGGTCTTGTGTAGGTAGTTTCAAGCACTGAGAGGTCATGGACATCCAGGCCATTTTGTTTCTGGAGGAGCATGTTGTATGGAGTCCTACCCTTCCTTTGGTTCTACATTCTTTCTGGCATCTCTTCCACAATGGATGCTGCAAAAATATATATTTCTGCATGTTAACAATGGAAGTATGTTAATCACTTTTTCCCACTGAAAGTCATTTAACTGAACAAGCAATATTTGGGAAGAAGGATTTATTTTACTTTTGGCTCACAGCTTCAGTGGTTTTCAGTCCATAGTCAGCTGACCCCATTGCTTTGGGTCTGTGGAGAAGCAGAGTATTGTGGTGGCAGAAAACCAGGGCAGAGCAAAGCTGTTGACATCTTAGCAGTCAGGAAATGGGAAGCCAGAAAGAGGAACATGTGAGCCAATATGTCCCTTCAATGACAGGATCCCATAGAACACCTTTCTCAAATCTGGCCCTATCTCCCAGGGTTTCTAACATGAGGCCAGCCTAGGATACATAGTGGAATAATGTATAATAACAAAACAGGCCTTAATCCCAGCAATCAGGACTCAGGGGGATAAGAGGATCCCTTTGAGTGTGAGGTCAGCCTGAGAGTACACAGTGAACTCCAGGTCAGCTGAGCTAGAGAGAGAGTCCTATGTCAAAAATTAAATCAAAACAAAACAGTGACTTGGGAGACTGATCAGTGGTTAAAGACACCTGTTTGTAGAACCTTCCAACCTGGTTCAACTCCTCAGCACCCAGATAAAGTCAGATGGACATTCCTTTGCAGTATCATGAGACACTGGTGTGCTCATGCACACACGAGCACATAAATATTTAAATAAATACAAAACTAAAATTAAACATTTTTAAATCCTAAAAATAATATGAAAGAAAAAGTGAAATAAAGGAGGAGAGAGAAAGGAGATAGGAAAGGGGAGGGAGGGAAAGTGTGAAGAAGGGAGGAGAAGAATGACACATTTGAGGTAGGGTGAACTGCACTTGGCACTTTTGTCCCTCAGGGAAGGCAGGAGCAAGTCCCCTTGATCACATCAGGATCACATCAGCATCACAACTGAGCCATCCACAGCAGAAGAGGATTCTAGAACTCTCCCTACACTGAAGGCCTGCCTTTCTCTTCTTCTAAGACTGTCTTTCCTAAAAAATGAGTTGCACTGATCCCTGTATATGCCCCTGAGAACTTACTAGACTAGTTTGTGTCCAACAGAACCAGGCAGAGCCAAGACATCTCAGGCCATGGTCACCTGCTTGACCTGGCTTCATGATAGCTGGGCCTGCCAACCCAGGGCTCTGACTCCTCCTGGGAATATGGCACTGAGAATGCTGGGGATGTAGCTCAGTTATAGAACACTTGCTAAAGTTCAGTCAGTGAGGGGCTGAGTGTGTGACTCAGCAGTAGAGCACTAGTCTAGAATCCCCCAGTGAGGAGCTGGGGCATGGCTCTTTGGTAGAGTACGTGACTAGCATGCTTGTATCACACCAGAAATAGCTAAGTCCTTACCTGGGATCCAGATGCTCCTGGGCAACTGTGTGGTCCTGGGGACCTATAGGCAGAGTCACCAATGGTCACATGAAGCCAGAAAAGCTCACTGCCCTCTGCCAGCTCTGGAGATGGACATTTCCAGCCAGTTGTCCTGGCCTCTGTCCTGGGTCTGTCCTCATAGGTGGTGAATGGAGGTTTGTTGAATGAATTTCAGGTAAGAGGGGAGGCACACTGTGGACATTTGAACATATGTCCCCCATACAATCAAGTGTTTTACTAAAGCTTGTAACGTGGGTACTGAGAGGATGTCACCTGGGTGCAGAGCCTGGGATCCAGGACTAAGGTATGTTTTGGGAAAGATCTGAATTCCAGCCCAAATATAAGCAGAGAGTTTTGAGCTCTGGTCAGGTGTCTGCTTTCTGCTGGTGGTTTCTCTCTCTCTGCTTGGATTTAGGAATGGGAGCCAGCTTCTTCCACTGTGGGTAGAACTTCCTATGGATCTGTAAGCTTTAAATAAATCACTGCCTCATACAAACTGTGTCTGTCTTGGATGTTCATCCCAGCAATGTGAACCTGTCTCCTCTATACACATTCTCCAGTCATTCCCATCCTAGTGTGCTGAAACACGATTCCATCCACTCTGTCTACACATTTATTTGTGTGTCTCATCTACACAGTCAATCCAATCCTGGGTCCCAGAGACCAGACAGAAAGCTAGTCTTGAAAGTTCTCAGCCTAGTCTGTCAGCCCCCTGCTCATCTGGGAATCCAGAACTAGACTTCCTGAGACGCTCTTACACTATTGCCTTGGTTACCATGACCTTATGCTCACCCTGCAGCCACCATGATTGCACTTTGAGAAACACACCCCACTATGAACCTCTCAGGTCTCTCCAACTGTTCAATCAAACCCTCTTTGTCCTCAGATACCTTGATAGAAAGTTCCTCCAGTGCAGTTCCTTCTGTTGGAGGTTCCATACGCACCTGAGTCCCTTCTTGTTGCTCTTTCTTGTTGCTTTTAGGTGGCACCCTCTCCGATAGGAAGCCCTCCAGGATTTCTCCCTCTCCTCCTTCACAAATACATGGACCAGCCACTGCCAATGGTCCATATGCATTTCCTCACTGTATCCACCATAGACCAGGGAGGAATTTGCATGGGTCACATGTGCTTTTGTCCTCCTGCCTCAATGCAGACCTGTTGCTCACAGGCTGTAGGAAGATGTCTGGATTGTACTATGTAGTGACTTCTAGGGACCAAATATCGTGTGTTGATCTAGGTATAAAACAAACACCCTGCCTCCAGTGCACGTATGTTTGAGATGTATCATGTGATCTGGGTAGCCCAGTGACCCAAAAATTTTCTTTCGCACCTTCCTCAAATGTCACCTTTTGGATGAGCTCCACCTCAGTTCCTTTCAAGCTCTGACTCCTAATGGGGATTTTGCCAATTTTACAGAAGTGACTTCTTTCTGCCATGCTGGAGATGGAATCTAGGCACCATGCCCCAGCCCCTCCTTAGCAGATTCTATGCAGGTGCTCTACCACTGTGAGACACCTCCAGCCCCTCAGTGGCAGATTTTAGGCAGGTGCTCTAAGACTGAACCACATCCAAGCCCCTCACTGGGGGATTCTAGGCAAGTGCTCTCCCACACAGCCACAATTCCAACTCCTCAGTGGCAGACTTTAGGCAGGTGCTTTGACAATGGACCCATGCCCCCAGCCCGTCATTGGGGGATTCTTGTCAAATGCTCTATCACTGAGCCACACATCCATCCCTTCACTGGGACATTCTAGACAAATACTCTACCACTGAGCTATGCCATAGTTCCTCACTGATCATAGGCAGGTGCTCTACCACACATCCATGCCCTTTGCCTTTCATTGGAGGGTTTTTGTCAGGAGCTCTCGCACTGAGGTCCATCCCAGCCCTCCTATAACTTTTCCAAGTAAATACTTTATCCACTGAGCCATCTCACCAGCCCACCATCTAATACTTTCATTTGGAAACAGTCTAAGTTACCCAGGCTCCTCTTGAACTTGATCTGGAATCCAGACAGACCTTGAACTTTCAATCCTCTTGATTCAACCTCCTGAATAGCTGCGATGCCAAGCTGCATGCCCAGATTGAAAGTGTCTTACTATTGAAATTTGGGTTTGAATATAAGGGTGACAGGAAGTTCACAGGAATCTGAGGCATTGCCCCAGTAAATGCCCAGAGGAAGGTTGTTTACTGCTCAGAAGATTGACTGAGAGAATTCAAAGTCAGGCCTGAGTGCTGGCGCCAGCCTCCTGGGGTGTGACATGTATGATCTGGCTGCAAAATTGGGCCTCTTTCCCTGCCTGTGGCTGCCCCATGCTTCCTGCTTGTCGAGGACCTCCTATGGACATCTGTTACTGGAGGGAACGCAGGGATGTCCTGTGGCTGCTTTCCTTGGATGTCAGTATTTTTCCAGCAGAACCACTCAAGGTTTCTGAATCCAGTTCTTTAGGGGACCTCACCACAGGTTGAGCAGATAGAGGCTCCTCAAGAGGCCACACACTCCAAAAATGGCTTCAAGCTTCCTCATAAGCCTTGGGCTCAGTCTAAGCCCAAGGGATCCTCATTCACTCATGTGCATGGCCAGTGGACTTTGGAGTCCTGGGATGACAGCTAACAGTGTGACCACAACAGCACGTACCAGCTGACAGTCTCCATCTACAGAAAGGGACTAGTGGTCAGTGATCTGGTGGGACATAAGGCAGGCATGCATAGAGCCTAGGACTGGACCAGCCCCTCCCACCACTCCCTGTTTTCAGCAGCCCAGGCTGCCATGGCTTCCACTGCTCACAAGTCAGGTTGGAACATTTCTCAGTGGGCTGACTCAGGATGTAGGCTTGTTACCACCTAGGGCCACTACATGATCCGAAACATCACTTTCATTCTCTATATCCAGGAACCATCCTTGGGAGGAAGCTCAGGCTGTAACAGTAAAGTGAGCACCAGCCCTAATGCCTGCCCTGAGTGATCTGTGCACCCTCTAGGGCAGCATGCCCCTCATTCTGCCTGGAGACAAGCCCTTCTCCTGGACGCATGCACCAGTCAGGGGCTGTGTGTTTCAATCTCCATAGCAGCTTCCTCAGGAAGTGTGGCCACTCCTCATTACAGATGAGAAACTGAGGTTGAGATACAGTCAGGTAGGAGGTCTGAGTGCTGAGGTGAGGGCTGTGCTGCTGGGAAAAGGGGTGAAGGAGGCTGAGTAGGAGGGGCCAACTGACAACAGGTAGTCCACACCTATAGAATCCTATCAGATTTAAGTATTACTATTTTTGAGGCAGTGTCTCACTCTAGCTCAAGATGGCCTGTAACATACACTGTAGCCCAAGCTGTCCTCAAATTCATATCTGTATTTGTAGAGGCCATAGGTCAACACTGGGTATCTTTTTCTATCCCTCTTCAACTTATTTTATTTCATTTTATTTGATAGAGGTAGATAGACACACGTACACAGAGAAAGAGAATGGACATTCCAGGGTCTTGAGCCACTGTAAATGAATTCCAGATGCATGTGCTACCTTGTGTATCTGGCTTAAGTGGGTACTGGATAATTGAACCTGTCTCCTTTTGCTTCACAGGCAAATGCATTAACCACTAAGCCATATCTACAGTCCTAACTTTCTTTCTTTCTTTCTTTCTTTCTTTCTTTCTTTCTTTCTTTCTTTCTTTCCAAGAGAGAGGCAGAGAGAGACAGAATTGGCATGCTAAGGCCTCCAGCCACTGCAAATGAACTCCAGACACATGCCCCCCTATGTATCTGGCTCACATGGGTCCTGGGGAATTAAACCAGGGTCCTTAGGCTTTGCATGCAAACACCTTCACCACTAAGCCATTTCCCCAGCCCCCTAACTTAATTTTTGAGACAAGGTCTAGTTACCCAGCAAGCTCCAGGTATCCTCCTATCAACATCTCCACAGCACTGGGATTACAGGCACATACCACTGGGGCTGGCAGGGTGCTGGGAATTGCATTCAGATCCTCATGTTTGCATATCAAGCACTTTACCCACTGAGTCATCTCCCAAGACACCATCAAAGGACTTTAGAGAAGGAAATGTGATGTGATGACTTGGTGGAGTGGTTTTCCAGGTTAGGACAAGTTGACCACAGAGTGAAAGTGGGAATGTCAGGACCCAGTAAGCTGAACCAAGAGTCAGGGACAAATCACTCTGGGTCAAGAGCAGGGTTGGCAGACAAGCACCAGCTACCCAAGGGGACTCTCTTCTATTTTCTGACCAAGGCCTATCATTGGTGGGATCTTGTGGTGCTTTGATTCAGGTGTTCCCCCATAAACTTAAGTGTTCTGAATGCTAGGTTCCCAGCTGATGACAATTTGGGAATTAACACCTCGTGGAGGCAGAGTATTATTGGGGGCAGGCTTATGGGTATTATAGCCAGCTTCCCCTTGCCAGTGTTTGGCACACTCTCCTGTTGCTGTTGTCTACCTTATGTTGACCAGAGAGTGACGTCCACCCTCTGCTCATGCCATCATTTTTCCTGCCATCATGGAGCTTCCCCCTCAAGACTGTAAGCCAAAATAAACCTCTTTTATCCCACGAGCTGCTCTTAGTCGGGTGATTTCTGCCAGCAATGTGAACCTGACTGCAACAGATCTCAACAGCCCTGAGATCCTTTGAGGACAATCAGTTGCCCCAGAAAACAGATCACTTCACTCTGTCTACCTATCCTGGGGCCCTGTACTCACTCTCCTGGTCAGTAGGCAACTGCCAAGGACAGAATTCACCTTTTGGTGTATGGATGGATGGGAAGGTAAAATGATGTGGATGGGTGAGTGGGTGTATGTATGGATGGGTGGAAGATGGATGAATGCAAGGAAAGAAAGGAAGATGTATGTAGATGTTGATGGGCAGATGGATGGTTGGGTGTGTGGATGTATGAATGGATGGATGGATGGAAAGATGAGAAGATGTCTGTAGGCATGTAGCTATAGATGATGGGTGGGTAAGTGGGTAGATGGAAAGATGGATGGATGGCAGAAGGAAGGACAGGAGGTGTAGAGGTACTTCAGTTACTTAAAGGCACTTGCTTGCAAGGCCTGACAACTCAGCTTCATGCCCAGAAGACAGAGATCCAAAGCACTCCTCCATTTCCTCAGTTACTTCAATTGGTTCTGATCCTTCTTCCAGTGTGTTTCCTGAGTCTTGGAGAGTGTGATAGAGATGTGTCATTTAGGACCATGCTTTCAGCGGCCTCATATTCTCAGCACTTTCACAAGTTTCCACAGGAGTCAGTAGCTTCCCTGACCAAAGGTGAGAGCTGCAGTAACCTGTGAACATAAGCAAAAATATTTAGAGGTCAATTAAATGCCTACAGCATATTAATTTAACCAAACTTCAGTGATAGCATCTCCTCTAGAGTCTATGGCCTTCCAGCACAGGCTTTTGACAGATTTTCAGTAGAAATCACGAATTTCTTCTTGTGGAGCAGGCTTCAAATCCAATAAGAGACAAGTATGTTACCTTTGTAAAATTCATGACACTAATACACCAGTGGGGCCCCATGAGAGGAAGAGGGAGACAGAGAATGGGTGTGCCAGCAGCCTCTTAGCCACTGTGCGCCCCCTTGTGGGTAAGTGTGGCATTGCACCCTGGCTTCACTCTGCATGTGCCTACACGTGGGATCTGGAGAATCGAATGGGTGTTCTTAAGCTTAGCAGGCAGTTGCCTTAACCACTAACTTAACCACTAAGCCATGTCTCCAGCCCAAGCCCTACAATTCTATATGCAGAAATTAATAAACTGTTCTTGTGAAAAGTTAGAAGACCAGAACCCTTAGAGGAATGTGGTTTATTAATGGCCCAGCTCACGAGGTTTCAGGAGAGAAAAGGAATTTATGACAAAATGGCTCAGAGCACATAAATGTGATATTTTGACAAATAATCTGGCTTCATTATGCTCTAGTCAGAGAATGTGAGACTGAATCCAGAGTAAAGGATGAATTTATTTGGCCAAGGAAATTTCCAAACATTATTATATTCAGGGTGTTGCATGGTTACCTATTTACTAATATTATTTACATATATAGCAAATGATAGAAAAAAGGTTGATTAGGAAACACGAGCTCAAAAATCGACCACCCAGGCTAACAAAGGGGACCATATGTGTGGATGAAGAGGGCCTGCCTGCAGGTCAAGCTGGTACCACGACTTGGCAGTATCATCCATATGGTACTATTTTTATAGGTATGAAAGATGGACAATTGAGGCAGTCATGGAGTCTTGCACCATGGCTACAAAGAGCAGCTAAGAACAGGATTGTGTGGCAGGGGTTGAATTTCTGCAAGGAGACTCTGTGTAGACAAGGTCCTATTTCCTGCATGGAGGCCATGAGAGGGTGTTACGAGAAGTAAAGTTTTAAGATAAGTTGCAATAGAGATCCCAGGTATTTAGAGTGTCAGGAAGATAGGAAATCCTCTGAGGGAAAGTGCAGGCTGGGACAGAGACTGGTGCAGCTGTCATTGCGGCTGGGCAGAGCTATTTGAGCCCTACTTACACCAATTTTTCTATCATGATCCTCAGTACTTAACATGGATCTGAAGGTTTGGTGTTTTTTGCAGTGGCTATAGGCCCTGGTACTTTCTCTCTCTCTCTCTCAAATAAACAAAATAAAATATTGTGTCTGAGTGTGAAGTGGACTGGGGTAGGGTTGTAATGATTAATCTTAATTACCAACCTGACAGGTTGTAAAATCCTCATGGAAACAAATCTCTGGTCATGACTGAGGAATTACCTATATTTGGTTAATTGAATTGAAAAGGCCCAATTTAAATGTGAGTGGCCATATTCCATGGTGTAGGGTTCATCCCAGGTAGTTTTTCACAAGATGCCACTAACAAATCTCTCCCTAGCAAAAATTGTGACTCTCAGGATTATTGCTAAATTTATCTAATATTCTCTGGTTGGTTAAGAGACCGAGTAATTACACCAGTGAAAACTGCAGCAACTCATTCCAGTTTCCCACCAGTGAGTTTCAGCAACCATAATGTAGCGCTCCTGATGTACTGTCTACTTTACCTTTTATCCACGGTACAGTCAACAGGCCAGAAGCTCTCAGGTTTAAATTTTTTTTGATAATTCTTTTGTGGTAAATTCATGGCACCAACTTTTGTAGGTCCAGGTCTCCATTAATATGTCTCTGGTGCATGGGAAGCTTTCTGGGAAGTGCTGGGAGGTAGTGTTTGAGGGAGTGGGCAGAGGAAGAAGTTAAGCATATGTACAATTGTGATAACCTCTGACTTTCCCATGGAAAGCATTGATACAAGTGTGACCCTTCACAGATGTTGAAAATGAGGCATGTCTGCCATGCTAAGTCAACCACAATAGGATACAAGCTGCCCCACCTTTTGTTGAGTAACGTGGTTCAGGGGAAGCTCTCCTTGTAGTCATTTTCAGCCAGCACTCCTGGGCCCTGGGGTAGTAGGTATTTCTCAAAGCTGGGCTCCAAGACATTGACTGCAGTGTTTAACCTTAAAACTTCTCAACTTTTAAGTTGGGAAAGGACTTACTTTTCCTACTGAAGAAAATCTGTGGCACCTTAGGATCATCAATGCTTTCTCTTGGCAAATGTATACTAACAAACATATTCATGGTTGAGCTTCTAGTTGATAGTGATATTATCTTGCAATAATAAAAATTAACTTTATGAAGCCTGGCATAGTAATGCACACCTTTAATCCAAGCACTTGGGAGGCAGAGCACTAAGAGGATGGCAGTGAGTTCAAGGCCAGCCTGACAGAACATAGTGAATTCCAGGTCATCCTGGGCTAGAGCAAAAACCCTATCTTGAAAAAACAAACATAAGTTAACTTTTTGTGGAAGAAAAACCATGAGCTGTCAGCCATGTGATATGTAATATCAATTGCTTATCCTTAAATATGTAATCAATGAAACAAGACAAGCTGGTAACATGTACATCAGAGCCCTTTAAGTGAGCCCAGAGTTTGAGGGCCGGTCACTTATGTTCCACAGGGTGAGTATTATGTCTCTGGTGCATTTGCGGGAGTAGTTTGTTTATTTGTAGGACAACCAAACTCAAAGGAACATTCCACTAGAAAAGAAGTCTATTTTCTCAATAGGTCTGGGTTTTTAATATTTATTTAATTGTCCAGTGACCAGTGAAGGACAGTAGAATTCAATGTCTCTAAGGTAGATGTACCAGTGCTTTCCTAAAATATTACCACTAATGAACTTTGATGATATCTTTAAATCTTCTTCATCTCAAAGGAATTTACCTCACATTTGGGAAAGGAATTGAAATACATTTTTACAAAACATATATGAGGTCAATATAATGTTTTAAACTATTCAAAGTCTAAAATATAAAACATTAGTTACTGACATATCTACTTTTTCTACTATCTGTAAATGTGTGCTACTCTGGTCACGGAGTGTGGTATTTGGCAACTGGAACCTAGTGTAGAGTGTGCCTGGATTCTGTTCAACATCCTACACTGCACATAACAGTCACACGTGGGAAAGAAGCATCCACTCTAAAATATAAACAGTGTTGTAACAGTTAAGCCCTAACTCCATTTGTTGGGAAAATAAAATAGCTGACACTTTTGCCTTCCAAGGCACCTTTCAGTTGACAACTTCCTAAATCCCTAGAGGGCCACATCTGCAACCCCATGGGGATTGAGGGTCATGCATGGGGGTAGAGGCAATGACTCTGTGCAAAATGTCCCAACTTGTGTCTCTGACTATCTGTGTACCCCCAGGATGTGGTTTTAACCACAATGAAGCTGAGTTGTCAGGCTTTGCAAGCAAGTGCCTTTAAGTAACTGAAGTACCTCTACACCTCCTGTCCTTCCTTCTGCCATCCATCCATCTTTCCATCTACCCACTTACCCACCCATCATCTATATCTACATGCCTACACACATCTTCTCATCTTTCCATCCATCCACACACCCAACCACCCACCTGCCCATCAACATCTAAGTACATCTTCCTTCCTTTCCTGGCATTCATCCATCTTCCACCCATCCATCCATACACCCCTCACCTGCCCATCAACGTCTACATGCATACATACATCTTCCTTTCTTTCCTTGCATTCATCCATCTTCCACCCATCCATCCATACACCCACTCACCCATCCACATCATTTCACTTACCCATCCATCCATACACCAAAAGGTGCATTTTGTCCTTGGCAGCTGCCTACTGACCAGGAGAGTGCGTACAGGGCCCCAGGATGGGTAGACAGAGTGAATTGATCTGTCTTCTGGGGCAACTGATTGTCCTCAAAGGATCTCAGAGCTGTTGAGATCCCACCAATGATGGGCCTTTGTCAGAAAATAGAGGAGAGGCCCCTTGGGCAGCTGGTACTTGTCTGCCAACCCTGCTCATGACCCAGAGTGATTTGTCCCTGCCTCTTGATTCATCTTACTGGGTCCTGACATCCCCACTTTCACTCTGTGGTCAACTTGGCCTAACACCTTGAAAGACCACTCCACCAAGGCATCACATCACATTTCTTTCTATAAAGTCCTTTGATGGTGCCATGGGAGATGACTCAGTTGATAAAGTGCTATCTATGCAAACAGGAAGATCTGTATGCAATTTCCAGCACCCTGCCAGCCCCAGAAGTATGTGTCTGTAATCCCAGTGCTGCGAAGATGTTGATAAGAGGATACCTGGAGCTTGCTGGGTAACTAGACATTGTCTCAAAAATTAAGTTAGGGGACTGGGGAAATGGCTTAACGGTGAAGATGTTTGCATGCAAAGCCTAAGGACCATGGTTTGATTCCCCAGGAGCCACATACATGGGGCGGGACATGTGTCTGGAGTTCATTTGCAGAGGCTAGAGGTCCTAGCATGCCCATTCACTCTTTGTCTCTGCCTCTCTCTCATAAATAAATAAATAAATAAATAAATAAATAAATAAATAAAGTTAGGACTGCAGATATGGGTTAGTGGTTAGTGCATTTGCCTGTGAAGCCAAAGGAGACAGGTTCAATTACCCAGGACCCACTTAAGCCAGATGCACAAGATAGCACATGCATCTGGAGTTCATTTACAGTGGCTGAAGGCCCTGGCATGCCCATTCTCTTTCTCTGTGTATGTGTGTCTATCTGCCTCTATAAAATAAAATAAAATAAAATAAAATAAAATAAAATAAAATAAAATAAAATAAAATAAAATAGTTGAAGAGGGATAGAAAAAGACACCCAGTGTTGAACTATGGACTCCACAAATACAGATAAGTGTTTGAGGACAGCTTGGGCTACAGTGTATGTTACACGCCATCTTGAGCTAGAGTGAGGCACTGCCTCAAAAATAGTAATTCTTAAATCTGATAGGAGTCTATAGGTGTGGACTACCTGTTGTCAGTTGGCCCCTCCTACTGAGCTTCCTTCACCCCTTTTCCCAGCAGCACAGCCCTCACCTCAGCACTCAGACCTCTGACCTGTCTGTATCTCAACCTCAGTTTCTCATCTGTAATGCAGACTGGCCACACTTCCTGAGGAAGCTGCTATGGACACACAGCCCCTGACTGGTCCAGGAGGAGGGCTCGTCTCCAGGCAGGATGAGGGTCATGCTGTCCTAGAGGGTGCAAGGATCACTCAGGGCAGACAGCAGGGCTGGTGCTAACTTTACTGTTACTGAGCTTTACTCTTACTGTTTACTGAGCTTCCTCCCAAGGATGCCCCCTGGATATAGATAATGAAAGTGATGTTTGGGATCATGTAGTGGCCCTAGGTGGCAACAAGCCTACATCCTGAGTCAGCCCACTGAGAAATGTTCCAACCTGACTTGTGAGCAGTGGAAGCCATGGCAGCCTAGGCTGCTGAAAACAGGGAGTTGTGGGAGGGACTGGTTCAGTCCTAGGCTCTAGGCATGTTTGCCTTCTGTCCCACCAAATCACTGACCACTAGTCCCTTTCTGTAGATGGAGATGCTCAGTTGGTATCTGCTGTTGTAGTCACAGTGTTAGCTGTCATCCCAGGACTCCAAAGTCCACTGGCCATGCACGTGAGTGGATGAGGATCCCTAGGGCTTAGACTGAGCCCAAGGCTTATGAGGAAGCTTGAAGACATTTTGTAGTGTGTGGCCTCTTGAGGGGCCTGGATCTGCTCAACCTGTGGTGAGGTCTCCTAAAGAACTGGATTCAGAAACCTTGAGTGGTTCTGCTGAAACAATACTGACATCCAAGGAAAGCAGCCACAGGACATCCCTGTGTTCCCTCCAGTAACAGATGTCCATAGGAGGTCCTGGACAAGCAGGAAGCATGGGGCAGCCACAGGCGGGGAAAGAGGCCCAATTTTGCAGCCAGATCATACATGTCACACCCCAGTAGGCTGTGCCAGCACTCAGGCCTGACTTTGAATTCTCTGTCAATCTTCTGTGCAGCAAACAAACATCCTCTGGGCATTTACTGGGCCGTGCCTCAGATTCCTGTGAACTTCCTGTCACCCTTATATTAAAACCCAAATTTCAATAGTAAGACACTTTTAATCTGGGCATGCAGCTTGGCATCACAGCTATTTAGGAGATTGAATCAAGAGGATTGAAAGTTCAAGGTCTGTCTGGATTACATATCAAGTTCAAGTGAGACTGTTTCCAACTGAAAGTATTAGATGGTGGGCTGGTGAGATGGCTCAGTGGATAAAGTATTTACTTGTAAAAGTTATAGGAGGGCTGGGATGGACCTCCAATGAAAGGCTAAGGGCATGGATGTGTGGTAGAGCACCTGCCTATGATCAGTGAGGAACTATGGCATAGCTCAATGGTAGAGTATTTTTCTAGAATCTTTCAGTGAAGGGATGGACGTGTGACTCAGTGATAGAACATTTGACTAGAATCCCCCAATGAAGGGCTGGGGGCATGGGTCAGTTGTCAAAGCACCTGCCTAAAATCTGCGACTGAGGAGTTGGAGGTGGGGCTCTGTGGTAGAGCACTTGCCTAGAAAACCCTAGTGAGGGGCTGGGATGTGGTTCAGTCTTACAACACCTGCCTAAAATCTGCCACTGAGGAGCTGGAGGTGTCTCACAGTGGTAGAGCACCTGCCTAGAATTCCCTAAGGAGGGTCAGGGGCCCAGATTCCATCCCCAGCATGGCAGAAAGAAGTCACTTCTGTAAAATTGGCAAAATCCACATTAGGAGTCAGGGCATGGAAGGAACTGGGGTGGAGCTCATCCAAAAGGTGACGTTTGTGGAAGGTGAGAAAGTAAATTTATGGGTCACTAGGATACCCAGATCACATGGTACATCTCGAACATACTTGCACTGGAGGCAGGGTGTTTGTTTTATAACTAGATCAACACACTATATCTGGTTCCTAGAAGTCACTACATGGTACAACCCAGCCATCTTCCTATAGCCTGTGAGGCACAGGTCTGCATTGAGGCAGGAGGACAAAAGCACATGTGACCCATGCAAATTCCTCCCTGGTCTGTGGTGGATACAGTGAGGTAATGCATATGGACCATTGGCAGTGGCTGGTCCGTGTATTTATGAAGGAGGAGAGGGAGAAATCCCGGAGGGCTTCCTATAGGAGAAGGTGCCACCTAAAAGCAACAAAAAAAAGCAACAAGAAGGGACTCAGGGCCTGGAGAGATGACTTAGTGGTTAAGAAGCCTGCCTGCTAAGCCTAAGAACCCGGTTCCAATCTTCAGGTCCCACGTTTAGCCAGATGCAAAGTGATGCAAGGGCACAATGCCACACTTGCCCACAGGGGGTGCACACATCTGGATTTCGTTCACAGCAGCTGAGAGACTGCTGGCGCACCCATCTCTATCTGTCTTCCTCTCCCTCTCTATCTGTTTCTCTCTGTGTCTCTCTACAAAAATAAATAAAATAATTAAAAAAATTTTTAAAAGAAAGGACTCAGGTGGGTATGGAACCTCCAACAGAAGGAAATGCACTGGAGGAACTTTCTATCAAGGTATCTGAGGACAAAGAGGGTTTGATTGAACAGTTGGAGAGACCTGAGAGGTTCATAGTGGGGTGTGTTTCTCAAAGTGCAATCATGGTGGCCGCAGGGTGAGCATATGGTCATGGTAACCAAGACAATAGTGTAGGAGCATTTCAGGAAGTCTAGTTCTGGATTCCCAGATGAGCAGGGGGCTGATAGACTAGGCTGAAAACTTTCTAAACTAGCTTTCCATCAGGTCTCTGGGATCCAGAATTGGATTGACTGTGTAGTTGAGACATGCAAATAAATGTGTAGACAGAGTGGATGGAATCGTGTCTCGGCACACTAGGATGGGAATGACTGGAGAATGTGTATAGATAGAGGAGACAGGTACACATTGCTGGGATGAACATCCAAGACAGACACAGTTTGTATGAGGCAGTGATTTATTTAAAGCTTACTGATCCATAGGAAGCTCTACCCACAGTGGAAGAAGCTAGCTCTCATTCATAAATCCAAGCAGAGAGAGAGAGAGAAACCACCACCAGCAAGCAGACATCTCACCAGAGCTCAAACCTCTCTTCAAACGTGTGGGCTGGAATTCAGATCTGTTCCAAAACATACTTTTGTCTTGGATCCCAGGCTCTGCACCCAGTGACACCCTCTCAGTACCCACGTTACAAGCTTTAGTAAAACACTTGAGTCTATGGGGGACATACGTTCAAATGTCCACAGTGTGCTTCCCCTCTTACCTGAAATTCATTCAACAAACCTCCATTTTCCACCTATGAGGACAGACCCAGGACAGAGGCTAGGACAACTGGCTGGAAATGTCCATCTCCAGAGCTGGCAGAGGACAGTGAGCTTTTCTGGCTTCGTGTGACCATTGGTGACTCTGTCTATAGGTCTTCCAGGACCACACAGTTGCCCAGGAGCATCTGGTTCCCAGGTAAAGACTTAGCCATTTCTGGTGTGATACAAGCATGCTAGTCACGTACTCTACCAAAGAGCCATGCCCCAGCTCCTCACTGGGGGATTCTAGGCTAGTGCTCTGCTGCTGAGTCACACACTCAGCCCCTCACTGACTGAATTTTAGCAAGTGTTCTACAACTGAGCTACATCCCCAGCACTCTCAGTGCCATATTCCCAGGAGGAGTCAGACCCCTGGGTTGACAGGCCCAGCTATCATGAAACCAGGCACCTCAGGCAAGCAGGTGACCATGGCCTGAGATGTCTTGGCTCTGCCTGGTTCTGTTGGACTTAAACTAGTCTAGTAAGTTCTCAGGGGCATATACAGGGCTCAGTGCAACTCATTTTTTAGGAAAGGCAGTCTTAGAAGAAGAGAAAGGCAGGCCTTCAGTGTACGGAGAGTTTTAGAATCCTCTTCTGTTGTGAATGGCTCGGTTGTGATGTTGATGTGGTCCTGATGTGATCAAGGTGCCTTGCTCCTGCCTTCCCTGAGGGACAAAAGTGCCAAGTGCAGTTCACCCTACCTCAAATGTGTCATTCTTCTCCTCCTTCCTTCACACTTTTTCTCCCTCCCCTTTCCTATCTCCCCTTTCTCTACTCCTCCTTTATTTCATTTTTTTCTTTCATATTGTTTTTAGGATTTAAAAATGTTTAATTTTAGTTTTGTATTTATTTAAATAGTTATGTGTTAGTGTGTGTATGAGCACAACCAGTGTCTCATGAATACTGCAAAAGAATGTCCATCTGACTTTATCTTGGTGCTGAGGAGTTGAAGCAAGTTGGAAGGTTCTACAAACTGGTGTCTTTAATCACTGATCAGTCTCCCAAGTCCCTGAATTGTTTTGATTTAATTTTTGACATAGGACCTCTCTCTAGCCCAGATGACCTGGAGTTCACTATGTACTCTCAGGCTGACATCACACTCAAAGGGATCCTCTTATCCCTGAGTCCTGATTGCTGGAATTAAAGGCATGTACCACCTTGCCCAGCTTGTTTTGTTTTTATAGAAGGTCCTACTATTTATCCTAGGCTGGCCTCATGCTAGAAACCCTGGAAGATAGGGCCAGATTTGAGAAAGGTGTTCTATGGGATCCTGTCATTGAAGGGACATATTGGCTCCACATGTTCCTCTTTCTGGCTTCCTGTTTCCTGACTGCTAAGCAGTCAACCGCTTTGCTCTGCCCTGGTTTTCTGCCACCACGATGCTCTGCTTCTCCACAGACCCAAAGCAATGGGTTCACCTGACTATGGACTGAAAACTTCTGAAACTGTGAGCCAAAAGTAAAATAAATACTTCTTCCCAAATATTGCTTGTTCAGTTAAATGACTTTCAATGGGAAAAAGTGATTAACATACTTCCATTATTAACATGCAGAAATATATATATTTGCAGCATCCATTGTGGAAGAGGTATCGAAAGAATGTAAGAGCCAAAGGACGGGTTGGACTTCTCACAGCATGGTCCTCCAGAACCAAAATGGCCTGGATGTCCGTGACCTCGCAGTGCTTGAAACTACCTACACAACAGCGTCATAATTAAAAGAGAGACTGATTTAGAGAGGGAGGGGATACGATGGAGAGTGGAGTTTCAAAGGGGAAATGGGGGGGGCAGGAAGTGAAGTACCATGTGATTTGTTCTGCAATTTAGGAAGTTGTCAGTAAAAAAAAATTTAGAAAGGATTTTTTTTAAAGCAAGAAAAAAGAAATATATATTTCCGTATAAAGAGCCTTTGACAAAAATTAGTGTGTATGTAATATTTCCTCCAATCCCAAGTCGGGTCTTTCCACATTCTCAATTGTATATTTTGATGGACAGTTTTAATTATAAGTCCAATGTATTTGATCTTAGATGCCTTGCCTGTGCTGGTTAAGAAATCTTTGCTAACCCTTTAAATGTACCTTGAATTCATCTCTTCTCCTTTCCAAACCTGCCCCAACCCAGCTGTCTCTGATCAGTTTCTCTGAATTGCTCTACCCTCCTCCACACTGACCTTCTCCCCTGGCTTCTGCACCTTCTATCCTTCTTCCCTACTTATAGTCCACATGACTCCTCCTGCCTGTGGACAGGCCTGTCCCATCTTGGCATCTCTGAGACTGGCACAAACTTTCATATGTGCTGGGTGCTCAATAAGACCATAACTTAAGGTCTTGGTGTCCACCTGTGGAGTATTAAACTTGTTAATTAGTTCTACACACCACCTCATCTGGAATACCTGAACAATGCCAGGGAAACAAGAGTTATGGAAAAATCAACATGGATAGGAAAGTTTCCTATCCTCTAAACTGGAGTGTTACTCACACAAACATCACCCAAATGTAGATCTTTCTGTGTTTTTTTTTTAATTTTTGCTTCAACCCCCAAACTCTATGGCAAAATCAGAGCATATGGCTCTGAAGAGTGCTGGAGTCAAAAAGCTCTGACCTGGGGAACCCCAATGGGCAGGCAGCTGAGTTCTAGGCAGCTGTCTGAGGCCAGATGCTTCCCTTGGAACCCCAACTTTCCTTCAAGAATTAGGGAGAGACTGAATAGAATGACCTTGAGACCCCAGCAGGACCTTGGAATTGTTGATATTCCCATGGAACCCATGGCCACAGAGACACTAGGAAAATGTTCTACAGCTCAAAGCCCCACCTCTCACAGGAGGATTTTCCCCAGGTTCTTTACTACTGACCTGTATCCTTGCCCTTAGGTCACACAATTTATCCCAGGTTGGCCTTGTACTTGTCATCTTCATGTTCAGCCTCCTGAGCACATGGGATGGCAGTCCTGAACTACCAGGCCTTGGTCTGTATGCCCTGCCATTTTCAATGGTATTTATACAGCAGTTCCCAGACTCTAAGAAACCATTTGAGGCTGAAGACATCATAGAAAACCCTTCCCATAGTGGATCCCCTTAGATCTTGGCCCCTCACAGATTTGGCACACGAATACTAGGATCCCTTTTAAGCAAGAGAAAACATGAGGATGGAGATGACTAAATGATGTACCAGACAGATGTAGCAGGATGAGATCTGTCCCTATGAGTCCAGGAAAGTATCTTCTTCCAGCTACCAGAGTGGCCAGAACTAGGAACTACATTGGATCCTGAATGAGGGACAATGATGTCACCTGGAAGTAACAGAGGAATTTGTGGGGCTTAAGCAGGCTCAGTGAAAAAATAAGATCAGAGAGCTGAATGAGGCTCTGTGCATTTGGGGTAATCTCTGTCACCAGTGGCACCAGGTCCCACTAAGGACGATGCACATTTTCCATTATTTATGTTACTGTGGAAAAGTCAAATTTTCCAGGTCCCCAAGTTGGGAATTGCACAGATTCTGATTTAAACAGAGTATTCTTTGTGGCCACTTTAAACTGCATCCACATTTGTCAGGTCCTACAGCCCTGGGAAGTACCTTCTGTTCCCCAAATGGATCCCCTATAGATGGATTTCCTTCTCACTGTGCCTTCATGACACTAAGAGAAAAGTTGATCTAGGACATTGTCAAGTGGGTGTCTCAGGTTGTAAAGATGCAGGTAGGATCCTTATGAATGGATTGGGTGATTCTCCATTGAGACACTCTTGGAAGTGCCTCTGTAGGCCCAGATCTCTGCCTAACATCCTTTGATAATGTTATAGAAGACAAAGTATACATACCCACCTCCACAGGCACCACCAGCCTTCTCTCACTCCCCATAGGTGGAGGCTGTGACAGGCTGTGGAGCCATCCTCAAACCCTAAACAGAAACATGACTGTCCTTGGTCACCAGCCTGCCCCTAGGTGGGAAGGGAACATATCATCACCCAGGATCACTAAAAGCCCATTGAGGCTTGGAAGGGATGGCTGGAGCATAGCTCAGGAGGTGACCCAGCCTCTAGGGTCCAAAACAGGCTTCCACAACACTCTGTGACTCTCTGCTGCAGTAGAACAGTCCCCCATGTACACTTACTATAGACCACTGTCACAGGACTTCACCTCCATGGTCAGTCCAAGGGCCTGCACTACAGCTAGCTGTGGCCATATCCCATTCAGACATCATAAGCTAAGCTGGTCATTCCTGTCCACAGCCCTGCCTCCATCCATTCATCTAACAACTGGCTTTGTTCTCTCCCCTCAGCCTGGCTTCCATAAGCATCTCTGTCTCTATGGTGACCTGTTGGTCCTTCCCCATGTTAACGCTTATGACAACGCTCATGAGCCTCGTGGAGACTGCAGCCTTCCACTCCCTATATTTGTTCCTCTCACTTTGCCTCTCTGGCTCTGATACCTACTTCACTATAGTGCTTGCTAGAATCCTGCAGTGAGGGACTGAGGGTTTCTCAACAGCAGAGCACCTCCTAGAATCCCCCAGTGAGACATTGTGGACATGGCTTAGCAGTAGTTTTTGCTTAGAATCTACCAGTGACTGGCTGACAGTGTGTCTCAGCCTGCTTAGAATGCCCAGTGAGGGGCTGGACCATGGTAGAGGACTTGACTATTTGGGCAAGGCACTGGGTTCCATGCTAAACACAAGAACAAGACCAAATGGAGAAAGAGGAAGAAGAAAAGATTCTGATGTCCACCATGGGCCATAATATCCAAGATCTTTCTTATACTATTGGGAAAACTGAGTCCCAGAGGAATGAAGGCTTTTCTCCAGGGATTCCTGGGATCTATGATGACAGCAGGTGACCTAAGACCTCTTATCCAGACCCCTTTCCTGGTCATGCTGCTCCTCACCCACTACTGTGGGCCTGGGAAGCCCCACCAAGTCATGCGGTCAGAGGTCTATTTTCCCCCACCTTATAGGAACAGCCTGCTGATGGCCATCAATAGCTAGGGGTTTGGGTGTGTTTCTTAGTTTGATTTGATTGAGGAAGGTCTCATGTAGCTCTAGCTGACATCAAACTCAACATGTGGCTAAGAATGACCTTGAATTTCTCATCCACTTCCCTACTGGTAGAATTACACATATGATCCACCACACCTGGCTCAATGCTTAGGTTTTGATGAACACCGATGGATCAGGACTGTGAACCTATCTGAGTGCCCAGCTCCAGGCTGGCATCATTCCCACTCAGTTCACTTCAGACCCAGTGCACCCAGGTTCTAGACACGATACTTCAACTTATCACGCAGTTGCCATTCCTTGCCTCAGGTACCATTAATAAGAAAAATGGGACGTAATCACCCTCTGTGGACATCCAGAGTGTCCAGATCCTCACATGTGATTGAGTTTGGACTGTCCCTGTGTCCCCCACAAGCCTGGGTCATAGCTCTCTGTGTCTTTCCATCAGACTGAGTCAAGGTCCTCTATGTCTCCCCCATTAGACTGGGAGCCCCTGGAGGACACAACGTTGACTTCTCTGAGGAGGTGCTAGGAAGTTGTCCCCAGCCCTGCAGCTCAGGCCAGGTGGAGTTGGGCCAGGGCTCGAGGCCCTCCCAGGTAGATGAAGCCAAAGAGTCGTGGGCTCTAAGCCAGTGATGCTGGAGTGGTGCAAGGGTCTTGATCAGGACTGAGTGGGATCTCTGCCTCCAATCCACAACATCCCTTTTTCATCACGTAGCTGAAAATTCCAGTCTCTGAAGAGGCCTTACTACTGTGACTGGCCCCTCAGCTTCCTGACAGTATTTTATGACACTCACCTTAGCTAGTGACACCCTGCCTCCTCCCTCTGGTCTGAGCACTGTGAGTGTCATAAAATAGCCTGTATACTGTCTGCTTGCCCTTATGGGGCATCTCATGGCAAAATGTCCGTATCCCAATTACAGCACAAGACGGTGCCTACCCCCATCCTGCTGCCCTCCTGGCTGCCAGCCTCTCCCTCCAGCATTGCACACAGTCATGACAAAGTTTGCATGACAAGCGCAGCTGCATTCCTAGGTCTGAAAAACTAGAGAGCAGCTGCAGTACTGTAGTCCCCACCAAGGCCCTGGGTCACTGGTCCATCTTAGCCAAAGCCTGACAGACGCATCATGAGTCTTAAGCATCTACTTTCCAATCCACCAAGCAGGCTGAGGGCCTTCAGAGATAAAAGCACTCTTCCCTTCCCATGAGCATCCCAAAGAGTCCCAACTAAACTTCTGTTCTCCCCTAGTACACAACTCACATTAGAGCAGAAGGTGCCTCCTTATAGGCTATGCCCACAGCTCCTCAGTGGGGAATCTATGCAGAAACTCATCCACTAAGCCACACCCCAGCCCCTCAGTGGAGGAGTCAAGGCAAGTGCTCTGCCACTGAGCCACCCCACACTCCCACACCGGGGTTTTCTAGGCAGGAGCTCTATAACTGAGCCAGACCTCAGCCTCTCACTGGGGGAACTTAGGTAAGTGCTGTATTGTTGAGCCACACCCAAGCTCCTCTCTGGGTGATTCTAGACAAGCACTCTAGAGAAATATTAAGGTGTACACAGCACTCAGACACCCAAGATCACCCTGAAGTCTGTGGGAGTCAGATATTGATCTCCAGGACCAGTCAGGGGCAGCCTGAGGTGAGGGTGACAACACTGCCTACCTCCCTGTACAGCCACAGCCCAGTCTGACCCTTCCTTTCAGTCACAGAAACCTCCAACTTGGAGATGACCATGCTGAGGATGTGCCAGAGACGGGATAGAAAGGGGAAAAGAGATGCCCCATTTTCTAGTCCCAGACAGGATATTGAGTCCAGGAGACTGTAGTATCTCCATTACAGTTATTCTTCTCTCAGGGCACCTGGAACAACCATCCTGACCTCTCTGAGCATGCTCAGACTCCTTATTGGTGAACACAGTTCTCTGATCCTTTCAGTGGGACAGTGGTGACTACAGAATGGGACGAGGTAACTTGTCTGGCAATTGGCTCAGTCAGCCACAGTGGCTTTTAGAACCACTTCCCCCATATCTCTTCTCTGCCTGTCACTCACCATCAAAAGGGTGCAGAGAGACAAAAGAGGCAGGTAGATGAGGGAAATAAGCTGGGAGTGATGGCACATGTCTTTAATGCCAGCACTCAGGAGGCTGAGGTAGGAGGATCACTGTGATTTCGAGGCCTGCCTGAGACTACACAGTGAATTCCAGGTCAGCCTGGGCTAGCATGAGACCCTGCCTCAAAAAGAAAGCAAGGGTGGAATCTTAATAGAAAGGAAGTGGAAGGTGCTCTCTTTATTATGGTTAATGAGCCTAGGTGGAAACTGATGCAGGGCCTGGGATGGTGTGCGCTTCCAGGGAACAGTGCTTGGGGAGAGGCACACCAGGTTCTCAACTGTGCTTCTGTAAGCATCAGGGCCCCATAGGGAGACATGTCTACTACCTATCCCTAGCCCCGCCCCACCTCCTGAGTGCCTCCATCACCCTAAAGTTTCTCCCTAAACATAGTGATGGGCCCTCCTTCACATGGCATCCAACTCCTCATTTTTAAAAAAATTATTATTTTTAATTTATTTTTGGAGAGAGAAGACAGAGAGAGATAGACAGAGAGGGAGACAGCAATGGGCGCGCCAGCAGTCTCTCAGCTGCTATGAATGAAATCCAGATGCGTGCGCCCCCTTGTGGGCAAGTGCGGCATTGCACCCTTGCATCACTTTGCATCTGGCTAAACGTGGGACCTGGAGATTGGAACCGCTGGACTTTGGAACCAGCATTCTTAGGCTTAGCAGGCAGGCGCCTTAGCTGCTAAGCCATCTCTCCAGCCCCAACTCCTCATTTTTGACATTGATGCAACCTGGAAGAGGGAAGTGGGACAGAAGTATGTTGTGCACAGAAGAACACTAAGCTCACAGCCCATCAATCAATGCCCTGACCTTCGTACATCCCTAGTCACCTATTCCTCATTGGTGGCCTGCACACCGCAACACCTCCCCACCCAGCTCCAAGTTTTCCCCATTACTACATCATCACCCAGTGCAGTAAAGGTGTTCCTTATGTCCTCCGTGTCAATGAAACCATCCTGATTCTGCCCCATGATGGTGAAGTACTGACAGAAACATGAACCCTGAGCAGCCATGATCTACCTGGTCCAGATAGCCACACAGCCTTCCCCAAGGGTGTTCTCCTGACATCAGCTGCCACAAGAACCCCATTTGGGGCTCCTCAAACCCCCAGCCCTGTGGTCTACTATGACTCAGTGCTTACTGAAATTCAGCATGCTGGGAAGCTCAACACTCAGTTCCTCATTTCAAGACCACACCAACCTAGAGAGGGAAGGCCTTGCCTGCGGTCACATGACATACACTCAGGTATATATAGAGGGTTTAGCAAGTCACATCTCCAGGCAAGGTGACATGCCACGACAGCCATGGGGAATGATGACATGTACATCACTGAGGTCTTCTTGAATAATTTTCTTTTAGAAATATTTGTATCCACTTATTTGCAAGGGAGAGAGAGAATGGGCATAGCAGGATGCACGAGTGCTTCTTGCAACTGTAAGCAAACTCCAGCACAAACCACTTTGTGCATCTGGTTTATCTTGATATTGTGGAACTGAACCCAGGCCATCAAGCTTTGCAAGCAAGCACCTTAACTGCCATCTCTGCAGCCCTCCTTGGATAATTTTCATGTGTTCTGTAAATCCCCTCAAAGGTCCTCTCAACCTATTTATTCTCCTTGTTATGAGTCTAATTGAACATTGAGAAGGCACTGGAGCAGGCTCCACCTTCTGCTCTCTTCCAGGCTCTGCTTGGAACCTGTAGGGGACCAGTTGACACTTTCTCAAGAGGTCAGCCAGACCAGAGCTAGGACTCAAGTCTCAAAGAATCACAATTCTAGCTGTCAGCCCAACCCTCTTGGTACCCACAGAGAAATCAGGATAACTAGGACATGTCTCAATTGAGGCAGGAAGTCTGCACAGCGTCCGACATGCAGGCCTAGGTACCTGCTGAAGCCCCAGTCATTTCATCCCAGTCCAGGAGTTTTTCTCTTTGGCACAGATGGGCTCATTTCTGACCTTGTACTCTAGGGAGGGTTTTTTTTTCAGTACTCCTGCCACATTCTGCTCTGTTTGAATCTGGCCTGTTAAGCTACTAAAAGTTTCCAGACTGTTCTCAGCATAATCTTTGGGCTTTTTGTTCTACAAGATCCGTCTATGGACAGGATCTCAGGGTGACTCTTCTTGCCTTCCTGGATCTCCTACTCACCCTAAACCTGCTTTAAACATACTTCTCTCCCAATATCAGTTTCTCTCACCCAATGATGCTTTTTTGTTAAAAATGTTATAGAGGGGTGGAGAGATGGCTTACTGGTTAAGGTGTTTGCCTGAGAATCCTAAAACACATGTTTGATTACCTCAACCCACCTAAAGTGAGATCCACATAGTGGCACATGTGTCTGGAATTCGTTTGTAGTGCATCAGGGACCTGGAGTGCCTAGCGCATTTGTCTGTCTGTCTTCTCTCTACCTCTCTCTGCTTGTAAATAAATAAAATTAATGAAAATATAAATTTGTGATATATGTGTGTGGATGTGTATTTCTATGTTTTCATGTGTGCAGTGCAAGCATACATGCACACAGGCAGTGGGGATGAAAGACAATTTTGTATGTTATTCCCAGAAATGCCATGGGCAGTTTTTGAGATAGTGTCTCTGAATGGCCTGGAACTCACCAAATATGCCAGACTGGCTGGCCACTCAGCCCCAGGGACTCTCCTATCTCACCTCCCCAGTGCTAGGGTTACAATCCTGTGGCACCACACCTGGCTCTTTTACATGGGTTCAGTGGATCAAACTCAGGTCTTTAGGCTTACAAGGCAAACACTACCCAATGAGCCTCGTCCCCAAGAACATTTTTTGGGACCAGGTCTTGCTATACATTTACCAGTCTGCCTTTGAACCTATGATGCTCATGTCTCTGATTCCTGAGGGCTACGATAACAGGTGAGTGTCACTGCAGCCATCTGCACAGGTCCCAAGCCTTGTCCTCCAAGAAGTCCTCCTGTATCCCAGACCACTTCCCATCACTGCCATTGCCCATGACCACATCATTCCTCCACATGCCTGCCTCCAAATTACAGACCTCAAGAGTAAGATCCATTGTGCTCCACGTCTTCCTGGACTTAGCTCTGAGTTGGGATCGCCTCGAGTTTATAAGCAGCTGCTCCACGTCTCTACCCTGACTTTCTGCTTCTAGATGTTTCTTACAAAATATCCTGTTGTCCAAGAGACACTTTCCTCCCACACTGGACATTCACCAAGTGCGTTGTCTCCAGAGCCCACTGAGGGACTTTCCAATCATCATTCCAGCCCGCAGCCTTAAACAGTGAGAGATAAATGTCTGAGATCAGCACTCTCATCCAGGAACAATACCTTCCCAGGCCAAGTCCTGTCTAGTTTCCCCAGTAGGGGCTTCCCCAAATTCCTCACCTCCACCTAAGCTCCTGTGTGGTCTTCCCACTCCTTTACCCTCCCCTTCACTTCCCTCAGACTCCTGGACCTGGTAGGAGCAGCAGCGCCCAGCTACTTGTAATTAACCTTTACTGGGTGCTTGGTCTCTGCTATTCCTTTGAAAGGGGGCTGACAGGGCAGCCAAGGCCATGACACTAGGATGCTGTAAAGCTTCTGTACTATTGATAAATTTCTTCAGACAGCATAAAGATGGGAACTTCCCTGTGGGGTCCATCTCTTGTAATTATACATATAATGTAAATATACAATGAAAGTATACATTGCACACTGTTGTGATTGCACTTCTGTTGGTGAGATATTTTACCTAATCTCAGGGCTGCTTTCCATCTCATCACTCGCAACACACACACACATGCACACGCACACGTACATGCACACACACCCTTCTCCATCCCAGCTTTTCATGTCTATCTTGTGCCTTTCCTGTGTGCCAGAACTTTGCAGGGGAGGAAGGCAATATTTTGACTGCACAGAGGAGACATGAGATGGAGTCCTCATGAGGCCTTGAGCTCACAGAAAGACAATAAAGGGAGAAAGGGAAGAAAATAGGAAAGGAGGGAAGAAGACAAGTGGGAAATGGAAGAGAAGAAAAGAAAGAAGGGAGAAAAATGAGTGGGAAAGGGAGGAGAAGAATAGAAAGAAAGGGAGAAAAGGGGGAAAGGGTGAAGAGTGGCAGGATAAAAGGTTGAAAAAAGAGGGGAGAAGTGACGAATGGAATGAAGTAGAGACAGGAAGGAGGGAATGAGGGAGCAAAGAAAGAGTGGGAGAAAAAAGAGGAAAGTGGAGAGGACTGGGAAGAGGAAGGAAGAAAAAAAAGGAAGGACAAAGGAAGGAGGGCAGGGCGGCAGATCCCTGGCCTGAGCACAGTCAATCCCTGTGGGCTGACCATAGTGTTTCATGCACACACCGTGGGCCTTATGGGATCTTCTGGCCCCAGGA
>JAEOAD010002546.1:0-17254 GCA_036365145.1 Orientallactaga sibirica | reverse complement strand
ATACATCTATTAGATATATAAATATATGTTATATATTTACATATATGACATGTATAAAATATAATTACATGTATTATAGATTTTTATACGTTATTTATAATACATAATACATACATATACTAACATATATAATTATATGTGAATGTATATAAATTTTTATATATATCTCAATAGGATTAGGTTTAAGTCCATATGTAAATGTGTATCCATCAACACAGAAACATACACACACACACACACACACACACACACACACACATACATAAATACATATATATATATATATATACATACATACATACATACATACATAATTTTTGAGGGGGTACAGGGTAGCAGTGGCTGTAGCTCAGGCTAACACAGAATTCACTGTGGCATCTCTGTCTGGCCTTGAACTTCCAGCCAAACCCTTGTAACATGTTCTTATTCACAATTGGTTTCCTGGAAAAGTTAGAATAACTTCTAAGAAGTGTCAATCTCAGAATTAAATCCTTCTAATGTCCTAACATACATAGTAAGTGCCAGCGAGCATTCTCTGCATCTCAGTTTAAGGGAGGCTTCTGTGATATCAACTTTTCATGTGATGACACCAGGTGACTCTGGCCTTGTGTCTGTGTTATTTTCTTTCCCAGGTGATCTGCTGGAAAGTTTCTGAAACCAGCACCGAATTTTCTCTATCATGACAAAGGCCTGCCTAGCCATCTGTGTGTCTCCTGCAAAGATAGAGCACATAGGTTTTTTTGTAATTTTCAAAGATGATCGAGTCGTCTCCTTAGCAGGACCTAATAGACGTTTGCCAAATGGGTTGTGTGTCTTCGCATCGCTTACAACTATTCCCGGCATTTAGGCTATGTAAAGTCAAAGCTTCAGTCTGTTTCGATCGTAATTCATTTCATTTATTGTATGTTTCAGTTTTTCTTTCTTTCTCTGTTGCTTGCTTGCTTCAGACTTTGCTGTCTGTCCTGCTTCCTTCCTTTCCTTTCTTCCTTCCTTTTTTTTCTTTTCTTTTCCTTCCTTCCTTCCTTCCTTCCTTCCTTCCTTCCTTCCCTTCTTTTTTCTTTTTGTTATTTTGGCTTTGCGATGTTTTGCAAGTGTGACTGAATGAAGAAATGACATACTGGCGATTTTTCCATACCTCGCCCTTGTTGTGGTCCATCACCACACCTGCATCCACCCTGTTCTCAGGAAGGTTCTCAAGCGCCTCCTTCTGGCGACTCCGTGCCTCAAGGTCCACTTTCCAAGTCTGAGGTTCTCGATTCCTTCTGCCCACTCTTCAGCTCATAAGGCTTATAAGGAATTAAAAGGAGTTTCTGGGCTGGAGAGAATACTTAGGGGTTAAGGCGCCTGGCTTCTAACCCTAAGAACACTGGTTCGAATCCTGAGTGGGATTTCAGTCTCCAGGTGCCACGTTTAGTCAGATGCAAAGTTACGCAAGGGTGCAATGCCGCACTTGGACACAAGGGGGCGCACATCTTGATTTCGTGCACAGCAGCTGAGACACTGCCTGCCCGCCCATCTCTGACACTCCACCAGGTCTGCTGGGTTACCAGAAGTGTGAGCCTCAGGCAGAAAGGGCGCTCAAAACTCCTACTGAATATCTTCAAACCTCTGTCAGTTCTGGAGGTCCCAGACAGATGTGAGCAGATGACTCAGGTGCTTGTCTGGAGCCCCGTTTTTCTCCCACGCAGAGTCCCTGGAACACCCAGGCCTTCTCCTGGCCCGTCCGGCTCCAGATTCTCTAACCTCGGGTGAACACGTCGCGGTCACCCGAGGTTAGAGAATCTGCTCGTTCCAAAAAAAGCGCTCCAAATGGCCACGTGAGTTTGGACTGCTGAGCCAGGGGACAGGCGGTGAGCGGAAGGGTCTTTTTGGAAATGGAGTGATATCTTACATTTCATGCCATCACTCTTAGTTACGAGCCTACCGGAAGGGGGATGTCTGAAAAATGAACAAACAGGTCACAGAGGGTGTGTTTTCCTAGGAATGGCCCAGCCTAACTAAGGAGATCCTGGAGGGCTGACGAGAAAGGGCCTCGAGGGGTTAGAAGCCGGCCGCTAGAGACCAAGGCCCTGGTTGAAATAGTAAGGTAGAGAGATTTAAAAATCTTCCCGGGGCTCTGAGTCCAATTACTTGGACCACTGTCTCGCCTGTCATTGTCGTTGATGACGAGAGGGACTCAGGTTTTCTGAAATGAGCTCTGGTGTCGGTGCAGGATCCTGGAAGGAGAGTGAGAACTCCGTGAGGTGCGAGGAACAGTCTTCTTTTACTGCCCGCTCACCCTGAATATATACACATATGAATATATATTTAAATCATATATCAACTTATATGTAAATATATGAGTTCATATATGACTATACATGGAAATTTATACATCTATTAGATATATAAATATATGTTATATATTTACATATATGACATGTATAAAATATAATTACATGTATTATAGATTTTTATACTTTATTTATAATACATAATACATACATATACTAACATATATAATTATATGTGAATGTATATAAATATTTATATATATCTCAATAGGATTAGGTTTAAGTCCATATGTAAATGTGTATCCATCAACACAGAAACATACACACACAAGCAGACACACACACACACACACATATATATGTATATATATATATACATACATAAATACATACATACATATTTTTTGGAGGGGGTACAGGGTAGCAGTGGCTGTAGCTCGGGCTAACACAGAATTCACTGTGGCATCTCTGTCTGGCCTTGAACTTCCAGCCAAACCCTTGTAACATGTTCTTATTCACAATTGGTTTCCTGGAAAAGTTAGAATAACTTCTAAGAAGTGTCAATCTCAGAATTAAATCCTTCTAATGTCCTAACATACATAGTAAGTGCCAACGAGCATTCTCTGCATCTCAGTTTAAGGGAGGCTTCTGTGATATCAACTTTTCATGTGATGACACCAGGTGACTCTGGCCTTGTGTCTGTGTTATTTTCTTTCCCAGGTGATCTGCTGGAAAGTTTCTGAAACCAGCACCGAATTTTCTCTATCATGACAAAGGCCTGCCTAGCCATCTGTGTGTCTCCTGCAAACATAGAGCACATAGGTTTTTTTTGTCATTTTCAAAGATGATCGAGTCGTCTCCTTAGCAGGACCTAATAGACGTTTGCCAAATGGGTTGTGTGTCTTCGCATCACTTACAACTATTCCCGGCATTTAGGCTATGTAAAGTCAAAGCTTCAGTCTGTTTCGATCGTAATTCATTTCATTTATTGTATGTTTCAGTTTTTCTTTCTTTCTCTGTTGCTTGCTTGCTTCAGACTTTGCTGTCTGTCCTGCTTCCTTCCTTTCCTTTCTTCCTTCCTTCCTTTTTTTTGCTTTTCTTCCTTCCTTCCTTCCTTCCCTTCTTTTTTCTTTTTGTTATTTTGGCTTTGCGATGTTTTGCAAGTGTGACTGAATGAAGAAATGACATACTGGCGATTTTTCCATACCTCGCCCTTGCTGTGGTCCATCACCACACCTGCATCCACCGTGTTGTCAGGAAGGTTCTCAAGCGTCTCCTTCTGGTGATTCCGTGCCTCAAGGTTCACTTCCAGGTCTGAGGTTCTCGATTCCTTCTGCCCACTCTTCAGCTCATAAGGCTTATAAGGAATTTAAAGGAGTTTCTGGGCTGGAGAGAATAGTTAGGGGTTAAGGCGCCTGGCTTCTAACCCTAAGAACACTGGTTCGAGACCTGAGTGGGATTTCAGTCTCCAGGTGCCACGTTTAGTCAGATGCAAAGTTACGCAAGGGTGCAATGCCGCACTTGGACACAAGGGGGCGCGCACATCTTGATTTCGTGCACAGCAGCTGAGACACTGCCTGCCCGCCCATCTCTGACACTCCACCAGGGCTGCTGGGTTACCAGAAGTGTGAGCCTCAGGCAGAAAGGGCGCTCAAAACTCCTACTGAATATCTTCAAACCTCTGTCAGTTCTGGAGGTCCCAGACAGATGTGAGCAGATGACTCAGGTGCTTGTCTGGAGCCCCATTTTTCTCCCACGCAGAGAGTCCCTGGAACACCCAGGCCTCTCTCCTGGCCCGTCCGGCTCCAGATTCTCTAACCTCTGAACGTCGCGGTCACCCAAGAAAATCTGCTCGTTCCAAAAAACGCTCCAAATGGCCACGTGAGTTTGGACTGCTGAGCCAGGGACAGGCGGTGAGCGGAAGGGTCTTTTTGGAAATGGAGTGATATCTTACATTTCATGCCATCACTCTTAGTTACGAGCCTACCGGAAGGGGGATGTCTGAAAAATGAACAAACAGGTCACAGAGGGTGTGTTTACCTAGGAATGGCCCAGCCTAACTAAGGAGATCGTGGAGGGCTGACGCGAAAGGGCCTCGAGGGGTTAGAAGCCGGCCGCTAGAGACCAAGGCCCTGGTTGAAATAGTAAGGTAGAGAGATTTAAAAATCTTCCCGGGGGCTCTGAGTCCAATTACTTGGACCACTGTCTCGCCTGTCATTGTCGTTGATGACGAGAGGGACTCAGGTTTTCTGAAGTGAGCTCGGGTGTCGGTGCAGGATCCTGGAAGGAGAGTGAGAACTCCGTGAGGTGCGAGGAACACTGTTCTTTTACTGCCCGCTCACCCTGAATATATACACATATGAATATATATTTAAATCATATATCAACTTATATGTAAATATATGAGTTCATATATGACTATACATGGAAATTTATACATCTATTAGATATATAAATATATGTTATATATTTACATATATGACATGTATAAAATATAATTACATGTATTATAGATTTTTATACGTTATTTATAATACATAATACATACATATACTAACATATATAATTATATGTGAATGTATATAAATTTTTATATATATCTCAATAGGATTAGGTTTAAGTCCGTATGTAAATGTGTATCCATCAACACAGAAACATACACACACACACACACACACACACACACACACACATATATATATATATATATATATATATATATATATATACATAAATACATACATACATAATTTTTGGAGGGGGTACAGGGTAGCAGTGGCTGTAGCTCAGGCTAACACAGAATTCACTGTGGCATCTCTGTCTGGCCTTGAACTTCCAGCCAAACCCTTGTAACATGTTCTTATTCACAATTGGTTTCCTGGAAAAGTTAGAATAACTTCTAAGAAGTGTCAATCTCAGAATTAAATCCTTCTAATGTCCTAACATACATAGTAAGTGCCAGCGAGCATTCTCTGCATCTCAGTTTAAGGGAGGCTTCTGTGATATCAACTTTTCATGTGATGACACCAGGTGACTCTGGCCTTGTGTCTGTGTTATTTTCTTTCCCAGGTGATCTGCTGGAAAGTTTCTGAAACCAGCACCGAATTTTCTCTATCATGACAAAGGCCTGCCTAGCCATCTGTGTGTCTCCTGCAAAGATAGAGCACATAGGTTTTTTTGTAATTTTCAAAGATGATCGAGTCGTCTCCTTAGCAGGACCTAATAGACGTTTGCCAAATGGGTTGTGTGTCTTCGCATCGCTTACAACTCTTCCCGGCATTTAGGCTATGTAAAGTCAAAGCTTCAGTCTGTTTCGATCGTAATTCATTTCATTTATTGTATGTTTCAGTTTTTCTTTCTTTCTCTGTTGCTTGCTTGCTTCAGACTTTGCTGTCTGTCCTGCTTCCTTCCTTTCCTTTCTTCCTTCCTTTTTTTTCTTTTCTTCCTTCCTTCCTTCCTTCCTTCCCTTCTTTTTTCTTTTTGTTATTTTGGCTTTGCGATGTTTTGCAAGTGTGACTGAATGAAGAAATGACATACTGGCGATTTTTCCATACCTCGCCCTTGTTGTGGTCCATCACCACACCTGCATCCACCCTGTTCTCAGGAAGGTTCTCAAGCGCCTCCTTCTGGCGACTCCGTGCCTCAAGGTCCACTTTCCAAGTCTGAGGTTCTCGATTCCTTCTGCCCACTCTTCAGCTCATAAGGCTTATAAGGAATTAAAAGGAGTTTCTGGGCTGGAGAGAATACTTAGGGGTTAAGGCGCCTGGCTTCTAACCCTAAGAACACTGGTTCGAATCCTGAGTGGGATTTCAGTCTCCAGGTGCCACGTTTAGTCAGATGCAAAGTTACGCAAGGGTGCAATGCCGCACTTGGACACAAGGGGGCGCGCACATCTTGATTTCCTGCACAGCAGCTGAGACACTGCCTGCCCGCCCATCTCTGACACTCCACCAGGGCTGCTGGGTTACCAGAAGTGTGAGCCTCAGGCAGAAAGGGCGCTCAAAACTCCTACTGAATATCTTCAAACCTCTGTCAGTTCTGGAGGTCCCAGACAGATGTGAGCAGATGACTCAGGTGCTTGTCTGGAGCCCCATTTTTCTCCCACGCAGAGAGTCCCTGGAACACCCAGGCCTTCTCCTGGCCCGTCCGGCTCCAGATTCTCTAACCTCGGGTGAACGCGTCGCGGTCACCCGAGGTTAGAGAATCTGCTCGTTCCAAAAAAACGCTCCAAATGGCCACGTGAGTTTGGACTGCTGAGCCAGGGGACAGGCGGTGAGCGGAAGGGTCTTTTTGGAAATGGAGTGATATCTTACATTTCATGCCATCACTCTTAGTTACGAGCCTACCGGAAGGGGGATGTCTGAAAAATGAACAAACAGGTCACAGAGGGTGTGTTTTCCTAGGAATGGCCCAGCCTAACTAAGGAGATCGTGGAGGGCTGACGGGAAAGGGCCTCGAGGGGTTAGAAGCCGGCCGCTAGAGACCAAGGCCCTGGTTGAAATAGTAAGGTAGAGAGATTTAAAACTCTTCCCGGGGCTCTGAGTCCAATTACTTGGACCACTGTCTCGCCTGTCATTGTCGTTGATGACGAGAGGGACTCAGGTTTTCTGAAGTGAGCTCGGGTGTCGGTGCAGGATCCTGGAAGGAGAGTGAGAACTCCGTGAGGTGCGAGGAACAGTGTTCTTTTACTGCCCGCTCACCCTGAATATATACACATATGAATATATATTTAAATCATATATCAACTTATATGTAAATATATGAGTTCATATATGACTATACATGGAAATTTATACATCTATTAGATATATAAATATATGTTATATATTTACATATATGACATGTATAAAATATAATTACATGTATTATAGATTTTTATACGTTATTTATAATACATAATACATACATATACTAACATATATAATTATATGTGAATGTATATAAATTTTTATATATATCTCAATAGGATTAGGTTTAAGTCCGTATGTAAATGTGTATCCATCAACACAGAAACATACACACACACACACACACACACACATACATATATATATATATATATATATATATATATATATATAATATACATACATAAATACATACATACATTTTTGGAGGGGTACAGGGTAGCATTGGCTGTAGCTCAGGCTAACACAGAATTCACTGTGGCATCTCTGTCTGGCCTTGAACTTCCAGCCAAACCCTTGTAACATGTTCTTATTCACAATTGGTTTCCTGGAAAAGTTAGAATAACTTCTAAGAAGTGTCAACCTCAGAATTAAATCCTTCTAATGTCCTAACATACATAATAAGTGCCAGCGAGCATTCTCTGCATCTCAGTTTAAGGGAGGCTTCTGTGATATCAACTTTTCATGTGATGACACCAGGTGACTCTGGCCTTGTGTCTGTGTTATTTTCTTTCCCAGGTGATCTGCTGGAAAGTTTCTGAAACCAGCACCGAATTTTCTCTATCATGACAAAGGCCTGCCTAGCCATCTGTGTGTCTCCTGCAAACATAGAGCACATAGGTTTTTTTTGTAATTTTCAAAGATGATCGAGTCGTCTCCTTAGCAGGACCTAATAGACGTTTGCCAAATGGGTTGTGTGTCTTCGCATCGCTTACAACTATTCCCGGCATTTAGGCTATGTAAAGTCAAAGCTTCAGTCTGTTTCGATCGTAATTCATTTCATTTATTGTATGTTTCAGTTTTTCTTTCTTTCTCTGTTGCTTGCTTGCTTCAGACTTTGCTGTCTGTCCTGCTTCCTTCCTTTCCTTTCTTCCTTCCTTTTTTTTTTTTCTTTTCTTCCTTCCTTCCTTCCTTCCCTTCTTTTTTCTTTTTGTTATTTTGGCTTTGCGATGTTTTGCAAGTGTGACTGAATGAAGAAATGACATACTGCGATTTTTTCCATACCTCGCCCTTGTTGTGGTCCATCACCACACCTGCATCCACCCTGTTCTCAGGAAGGTTCTCAAGCGCCTCCTTCTGGCGACTCCGTGCCTCAAGGTCCACTTTCCAAGTCTGAGGTTCCCGATTCCTTCTGCCCACTCTTCAGCTCATAAGGCTTATAAGGAATTAAAAGGAGTTTCTGGGCTGGAGAGAATACTTAGGGGTTAAGGCGCCTGGCTTCTAACCCTAAGAACACTGGTTCAAATCCTGAGTGGGATTTCAGTCTCCAGGTGCCACGTTTAGTCAGATGCAAAGTTACGCAAGGGTGCAATGCCGCACGTGGACACAAGGGGGCGCGCACATCTTGATTTCGTGCACAGCAGCTGAGACACTGCCTGCCCGCCCATCTCTGACACTCCACCAGGTCTGCTGGGTTACCAGAAGTGTGAGCCTCAGGCAGAAAGGGCGCTCAAAACTCCTACTGAATATCTTCAAACCTCTGTCAGTTCTGGGGGTCCGAGACAGATGTGAGCAGATGACTCAGGTGCTTGTCTGGAGCCCCGTTTTTCTCCCACGCAGAGAGTCCCTGGAACACCCAGGCCTTCTCCTGGCCCGTCCGGCTCCAGATTCTCTAACCTCGGGTGAACGCGTCATGGTCACCCGAGGTTAGAGAATCTGCTCGTTCCAAAAAAATGCTCCAAAGGGCCACGTGAGTTTGGACTGCTGAGCCAGGGGACAGGCGGTGAGCGGAAGGGTCTTTTTGGAAATGGAGTGATATCTTTTTTTTTTTTTAAGTACCAAAAAGTCTTTATTCTCCCAGGGAATGAAGGGTAGGAAGAGTCAGCACGTGTTACAAAATGATTAGAAAATAAGAAATGAAGGAGTACAGCAAAATCAACCAAGAAATATAAACACCCCAGTAACGGGGCCAGCGAAGCCCAAGAGGGTATAGTCTCCTGCAGTTCAGGAAAGAGAAGGGATGGGGAGAGAACAAACAGGGACACACTTCCCCCCTCCCTCCCCATAAATTCAAGACTTCTCATAACGCTTTGGTTTCTCGCAGTAAACATGGAGTTACATTCTCCGTCTCCTATTAAACAATCTTGTGGCCACTTTGACATAAGTTTCTTGCACCTTCATAAAAAGTTCCTGAGTGATTTGGATATACATTCATATTCCCTTTTCTGGTCTCCAGACCCCACTTTCTACATGGAAGGCCCTCAGTTGCTTCTCTCTACTTAAGGATTACAGAATAAGTAGGTCTAATCTCTATCCAAACACCCCAAAGTATGTTTGGTAAGAATTAAATCAAGAAATGGTTTGGGAATGAGGACTCACATCTGTAATCCCAGAATGATGGAGGATAAGGCAGGAGGAGATTGAGGCAAGGCTGGCTTTCAGAATTGGACCCTCTCTCAAAACACCACCCAAAATAGGGTTTTGACTCAGGTTGGAACCACGGGGTAGGGGTTCCAAGCATCTTCAGTATTTCTGCACACACCATTTAAGAGTTGTAGAAATACTTCAAGAATTAAATCTATCTGAGTGTGTGCAAGTTTTCTTTTGAAGGAGAAGAGTGTAGAACAGAAAATGTGTCAAGGACAGAGGATGTGGTCCAAAATGGAAGAGTGGGAGCACAAAACACATGGTTTAATATGGTCACTTTGAAAAAGAGGGACCCCCTGAACTATGTTTCAGATCCTTTTGTCTGGTGCCGAACCTTTTGTCAAAGATGCTCTGGCTATTTTTCTCAATACAAAAAGTTTTGTAAACAATAAAACCCCAAAGAACATTAAGACCAACACATTATATTTACACAAACTAGGCCACCTAGCAATCACCAACTCAGAGACTCAGCGAAGTCCTACAAAGCCCAGACAAATACATTAACTAGAGGGGGGCAGCATTTGGGGAGACAAGAAACCAGGAGTAGACACACACCACCCAATGCGTTTTATTGCATTTGTCCCATTTCAACACAGTGAGGTAGGTTTGTGGTGCTCTCACAGCATGTAAACGAAACCCCCTGTTTCTCTTTCAGCTACCATGACACTATCAACCACTAGTGCAGCAGGACATGACACTGGCTCCGGGGTGTCACAGAGGCCCTCGTGTGTGGGTCTCCTGGAAGCCAAGATCTCGAAAGGTTATGATCTGATGCTGGTCTTTGTTTCATGTTATCTATCCCTGGTACACACAGAGTAGAACAAGGGTATTGGCCTGAAAACTCATCCTTATCAGGCTGAGGATGTAGCTCAGTGGTAAAGTGCTTGCCTAGCACACATGAGGCCCAAGGTCAATCCCCAGTACCATAAAACAAAAATACCTCATCCTTACAAATTTGCATTTTTTTCTCAAAACAACACACATACACACACAGCCTGCTGTGTGCGTGGCAGGCACAGACTGATCTGGTGAAGGGTGGATTTGGTACGGATAGCAATTTCTGTGCCCTGGGATTAGACAACCATCACTTAACCATGCATGGCTTCTCTGAGCCTTTCCCTGGCCCAGCTTTCTGCATCACCTTTTCCTATTTACACAAATTCTTCCAATCTTCCAGCTGGAGGAGATCAAGTCATGGGGTGACCCAATTAAAACCTGGTCTCTTCACATTTTTAAGATGGAGGGGGTTTCCAGGACTCTGACAGAGAAAACCCAACGAGCTGTACTTGGCAAAAATGAGGTAGTTCAATAGGGTATGCACTCCAAATGGATGCTCTCCATGGTGATAAGAACAACAAAAAGTAATTCCTGCTGTGCAGACCGTGAGCTGCTGCTGACTTATCCCTGAGATTGTTCGTGTACCTGAGAACACAGTGCTGGAACGAGGGCCTTACATTAAAATATACAAAAATACAAAAGCAGAATATATTAAGGGGGAAAAAAGTTAAAATGCACAAAGATACATCATTCGCACACAGATAGTGCAGTTGGCATCCTGGAGAAAGTGGAACCCAAGGTGCAGTCATCCACGGGAGGAAATAAATTAAAATCACATTGGCCCGGAAAGGGGTGGGAAGGAGGTAGGAGTGGCAGGTCCACCCCTCCTCCCACTACCACCTATTTGGACTATCATCACAACCCACTGCTTGAGATAGTTTCCAGCACCATATCCCAAGACTGGGTTACGAGTAAACAAGTGGTGACGATTAAAAAAAAATTTTTTTTAAACAAACAAACCCTGCCTTGCTCCTGAGATTCCCTCCCACAGAATTCATCTGGTCTCAAGCTTTTGTTTCACACCCTGCCTGGTAAGGAGCAATATTTTACACCCTTCTTCAGAAGAGGAGTAACTTTCCTATCCACGCCACGGCTACAAGCTTGAGGTTTTTGGGCTAAAGCGTCAGATAAAGCATGCAGATGCAGGTTCTAGGGTGGTCTTCACCCCTCCAAAGCCCTCACTTGCATTTGGATACAGCATGGTTGGAGTTCCCCCCCTCCCACACCAAGGGAAGACAGGGTGGTGCTGGAAACACCAGCCTGAATTATATGGCAGTGCCAGTCACCCCCAACACACCCTACCCCCACTTTCTCTACTCTGCCGATTGATGCCTTCTTGAAACTTCCTGATAGCAAAAGAACAGCCCACTCCCGTGGGTCAGTTCTGGGCTTCTGGAAGCAGGGCACGGCTGTGGATCTCTTCTTCATCCTCCCGGAAGTAGGCAGGCTTTCCCTGGGAGCTGGGGGTCTGCTGGGCCTTCAGCGGGCTTGAGGCCACCATATGGTTGATGCTTTGGCAGAAGTGGCACTTCTTGGGTTGGGGTGGCAGCTTGCACTCCTTGGCATGATGGTCGAGACCACCACAGTTGAGGCACCTGTCTCCTTTGCATCTGCGTTTCTGCATGTTCTTCCCCTTGGGCCGCCTCTCACTCCCAATACAGAACACCCCACCAGGGCCCGTGACTCGAATGGATTCCAAGCCCTTGGCAGACTTCTTAAAGGTGAACTCCACAGCCTCACCCTCTTTGAGGCTCCGGAAGCCCTCCATGTGCAGCTTACTCTGGTGCACAAAGACGTCCACCGGGGGGTCGAGTGCGACCCCGGCGTGGGCGGTCATGGACAGGAAGCCGAAGCCCATGCGCACGTTGAACCACTTACAGATGCCGGCCCCGTGCAGCAGCTGCGGTTCATCGGCCGGCCGGGCCGCGTCCGCCGGAGCCTCTTCGGGCGCTTTTTCCGCCGCCTTGGCGCAGCCACCTGCAAATTGCTGGTTGGACACCGAGCCCATGGTCGTCGGTGAGCCCGCGGCGCCGGGGCCCCTGGTCCAGCGGCTGCTGGCCCCAGAGAAGTCTGGAGCGATATCTTACATTTCATGCCATCACTCTTAGTTACGAGCCTACCGGAAGGGGGATGTCTGAAAAATGAACAAACAGGTCACAGAGGGCGTGTTTTCCTAGGAATGGCCCAGCCTAACTAAGGAGATCATGGAGGGCTGACGAGAAAGGGCCTCGAGGGGTTAGAAGCCGGCCTCTAGAGACCAAGGCCCTCCTTGAAATAGTAAGGTGGAGAGATTTAAAAATCTTCCCGGGGCTTTGAGTCCAATTACTTGGACCACTGTCTCGCCTGTCATTGTCGTTGATGACGAGAGGGTCTCAGGTTTTCTGAGGTGAGCTCGGGTGTCGGTGCAGGATCCTGGAAGGAGAGTGAGAACTCCGTGAGGTGAGGAACAGTGTTCTTTTTACTGCCCGCTCACCCAGAATATATACACATATGAATATATATATAAATTATATATAAACTTATATGTAAATATATGAGTTCATATATGAGTATACATGGAAATTTATACATATATTAGATATATAAATATATATTATAGATTTACATATATGACATGTATAAAATATAATTACATGTATTATAGATTTTTATACGTTATTTATAATACATAATACATACATATACTAACATATATAATTATATGTGAATGTATATAAATTTTTATATATATCTCAATACGATTAGGTTTAAGTCCGTATGTAAATGTGTATCCATCAACACAGAAACATACACACACACGCAAACGCAGACACACACACACACACACACATGTATATATATACATACATACATATACATACATACATAATTTTGGGAGGGTGTACAGGGTAGCAGTGGCTGTAGCCCAGGCTAACACAGAATTCACTGTGGCATCTCTGTCTGGCCTTGAACTTCCAGCCAAACCCTTGTAACATGTTCTTATTCACAATTGGTTTCCTGGAAAAGTTAGAATAACTTGTAAGAAGTGTCAATCTCAGAATTAAATCCTTCTAATGTCCCAACATACATAGTAAGTGCCAGCGAGCATTCTCTGGATCTCAGTTATAGAAAGGCTTCTGTGATATCAACTTTTCATGTGATGACACCAGGTGACTCTGGCCTTGTGTGTCTGTGTTATTTTCTTTCCTAGGTGATCTGCTTGAAAGTTTCTGAAACCAGCACTGAATTTTCTCTATCATGTCAAAGGCCTGCCTAGCCATCTGTGTGTCTCCTGCAAAGATTGAGCACATGGGGTTTTTTGTAATTTTCAAAGATTATCGAGTCGTCTGCTTAGCAGGACCTAATAGACGTTTGCCAAATGGGTTGTGTGTCATCCCTTCGCTTACAACTATTCCCGGCATTTAGGCTATGTAAAGTCAAAGCTTCAGTCTGTTTCGATCGTAATTCATTTCATTTATTGTATGTTTCAGTTTTTCTTGCTTTCTCTGTTGCTTGCTTGCTTGAGTCTTTGCTGTCTGTCCTGCTTCCTTTCCTTCCTTCCTTCCTTTCTTTTTTTTCTTTTCTTCCTTCCTTCCTTCATTCCCTTCTTTTTTCTTTTTGTTATTTTGGCTTTGCGATGTTTTGCAAGTGTGACTGAATGAAGAAATGACATACTGGCGATTTTTCCATACCTCGCCCTTGTTGTGGTCCATCACCACACCTGCATCCACCCTGTTCTCAGGAAGGTTCTCAAGCGCCTCCTTCTGGCGACTCCGTGCCTCAAGGTCCACTTTCCAAGTCTGAGGTTCTCGATTCCTTCTGCCCACTCTTCAGCTCATAAGGCTTATAAGGAATTAAAAGGAGTTTCTGGGCTGGAGAGAATACTTAGGGTTTAAGGCGCCTGGCTTCTAACCCTAAGAACACTGGTTCGAATCCTGAGTGGGATTTCAGTCTCCAGGTGCCACGTTTAGTCAGATGCAAAGTTAGGCAAGGGTGCAATGCCGCACTGGGACACAAGGGGGCGCGCACATCTTGATTTCGTGCACAGCAGCTGAGACACTGCCTGCCCGCCCATCTCTGACACTCCACCAGGTCAGCTGGGTTACCAGAAGTGTGAGCCTCAGGCAGAAAGGGCGCTCAAAACTCCTACTGAATATCTTCAAACCTCTGTCAGTTCTGGAGGTCCCAGACAGATGTGAGCAGATGACTCAGGTGCTTGTCAGGAGCCCTTTTTTCTCCCACGCAGAGAGTCCCTGGAACACCCAGGCCTTCTCCTGGCCCGTCCGGCTCAGATTCTCTAACCCTCGGGTGAACGCGTCGTGGTCACCCGAGGTTAGAGAATCTGCTCGTTCCAAAAAACGCTCCAAATGGCCACGTGAGTTTGGACTGCTGAGCCAGGGACAGGCGGTGAGCGGAAGGGTCTTTTTGGAAATGGAGCGATATCTTACATTTCATGCCATCACTCTTAGTTACGAGCCTACCGGAAGGGGGATGTCTGAAAAATGAACAAACAGGTCACCGAGGGTGTTTTTTCTAGGAATGGCCCAGCCTAACTAAGGAGATCATCATGGAGGGCTGACGGGAAAGGGCCTCGAGGGGTTAGAAGCCGGCCGCTAGAGACCAAGGCCCTGCTTGAAATAGTAAGGTAGAGAGATTTAAAAATCTTCCCGGGGCTCTGAGTCCCATTACTTGGACCACTGTCTCGCCTGTCATTTTCGTTGATGTCGAGAGGGACTCAGGTTTTCTGAAGTGAGCTCGGTTGTCCGTGCAGGATCCTGGAAGGAGAGTGAGAACTCCGTGAGGTGCGAGGAACAGTGTTCTTTTACTACCCGCTCACCCTGAATATATACACATATGAATATATATTTAAATCATATATAAACTTATATGTAAATATATGAGTTCATATATGAGTATACATGGAAATTTATACATATATTAGATATTTAAATATATGTTATATATTTACATATATGACTTGTATAAAATATAATTACATGTATTATAGATTTTTATACGTTATTTATAATACATAATACATACATATACTAACATATATAATTATATGTGAATGTATAAAAATTTTTATATATATCTCAATAGGATTAGGTTTAAGGCCGTATGTAAATGTGTATCCATCAACACAGAAACACACACACACACGCAAACACACACACACACATATATATGCATACATATATTCATACATACACACATACATACGTACATACATACATACATACATAATTTTTGGAGGGGGTACAAGGTAGCAATGGCTGTAGCTCGGGCTAACACAGAATTCACTGTGGCATCTCTGTCTGGCCTTGAACTTCCAGCCAAACCTTATAACATGTACTTATTCACAATGGTTTCCTGGAAAAGTTAGAATAACTTCTAAGAAGTGTCAATCTCAGAATTAAATCCTTCTAATGTCCTAACATACATAGTAAGTGCCAGCGAGCATTCTCTGCATCTCAGTTTAAGGGAGGCTTCTGTGATATCGACTTTTCATGTGATGACACCAGGTGACTCTGGCCTTGTGTCTGTGTTATTTTCTTTCCCAGGTGATCTGCTGGAAAGTTTCTGAAACCAGCACTGAATTTTCTCTATCATGACAAAGGCCTGCCTAGCCATCTGTGTGTCTCCTGCAAAGATAGAGCACATAGGTTTTTTTTGTAATTTTCAAAGGTTATCTAGTCATCTCCTCTAGCATCCTCTAGAACTCTGCTCCCTCGTACATTTTGTTTATCCTCCCCATCTCACCAGTGTAGGTTTCCAAAGTCTGCCCTCCACCAGCCGTGTGGCTCTTCTCCTCAAGATCTCTGTACACTGTCTGGGGTGCTCTTACAGCTGGCACGTACTTCCTCTCTTTTTTTATAGTTTCAGGTATCTTTTCATGAATTTTGTCGAATTTGTCCTCAGATCTCGTTGCCTCTGTGTAAGAAAAAAAAAAAACAAAGAAAAGCAAAACGTGCAATCAGCCGAAGTCTGCTTTGGCACATCATGTTTCTATGTCATAGATGGCAGTGGGATTTTTATAGGAGAGCCACTGTTGCGGTTGCTCTACCATCCGTCCCCCTTTTCTCTCTCTTGGAATGCTTCTGAAACCAACTCTGAGTTTTCTTGATCATGACAAGTGCTTGCATAACATTCTGGGTCACTCCTGCAGAGATAGAGCTCATAGAGTTTTTCTCTAATTTTCAAAGAATATCGAGTCCATTGCTTAGCGGGACCTAATAGACCTTGGCCAAATGTGTTTCTGAATCACTTGTTGATTGTATTGAATGACTGTTTGTTTGATTCATTGATTGATTTCTGAGAGACAGAAGAAGACGGAGAGGGAGAGAGAATGGACGCCCCAGGGCCCTCAGGCAATACAAATGTACTCGAGATGCATGCTCCACCATGTGCATCCGGCTAAGGTGGGACGTGGGGATTCGAACCTGGTTCTTTTGCCTTCGCAAGCAAATGCCTTAACCACTAAGCCTTCGCTCGAGCCCTTCTATATGTTATTTATTTATGTTTTGGTTTTGAGAGGTAGGGTCTCACTGTAGCTCAGGCTGACCTGGAAGTCACATTCTCCCTCTCTCTGTCTCTGTCTGTCTCAGTCTAACACCTTCTATGTCTCCTATAAATAATAAAAATAATAAAATGAAGTAATAATAATAATAAAATATATCTATGGTGGCTCTCACACCTTTCATCTCAGCAGCACTAGGAGGGAGGCAGAGAGTGAGGAGCATCATGGCTGTGAGTTCGAGGCCTCCCTGAGACGACATAGAGAATTCAACCTCAGCCTGGGCTAGAGCCAGTCCTACCAGGAAAACCAAGACAACCCCCAAAAACCAAAGAAATAAATGTAACATCTACCCTAAGTACATTGTCATGCAG
>JAEOAD010001247.1:0-18835 GCA_036365145.1 Orientallactaga sibirica | reverse complement strand
GCATAATGAATTCCAGGTCAGCCTAGGCTAGAGCAAGACCCTATCTCCAAAAAGGAGCCCCTGGCGTGGTGGCGCACTCCTTAATCCCAGCACTCAGGAGGCAGAGGTAGGAGGATCCCCATGGTCGAGGCCACCCTGAGACTACATCGTTAATTCCAGAGTCAGCCTGGGCCACAGTGAGACCCTACCTCGAAAAACAAAAAAAAAAAAAAAAAAAGGAAAGAAAGTAAGTTAGTTCACTAGTCAGCTTTGCCAGGCATAGTGGCATTTTACCTTTAATCCTAGCACTTAAGGAGCCAAAGTAGGGTTGCTGTGAGTTCAAGGCCAGGCTTACACTACATGGCGAATTCCAGGTCAGCCTGCACTAGAGCAAGACACTACCAAAAAAAAAAAAAAAAAGTATATGGAGTCTTCAGCAATAGGGACTTACCATCTATTCTGGTGGGAAACCAAGAGCCTCGGCACTAGCCTGTAATATTTGGGGGCATCAGGGACCTCCATGGCCAATACTCACTGGAGGGTATCCATCCCTGGCACTGAAAATTTTCTAGTAACAGTCTATGGCTACTGGTGTTCATTGTCCAAAGAGGAGGTTTCCATATGACTCATTCATATCCTCTTAGCTTTTGATTAGCCCTCCCTCCACCTTTCCTTTACTCAGTCTCTTCCCTGATCTCACTTAGGCCTTTTCACCCCCATCAATCTGTTCTTCTACTTACATATATACAATACCATCCTATTAAGTCCCCCTCCTCCCTCCTTTCTATTCCCTTTATATCCCCTTTCTAGCTTACTGGCTTCTGCTACTGAGTTTTATGCCAGCTCACATACAGGTCTAAACATTCTAGCTAGGATCCTCATGAGAACATGCAACGTTTGGCTTTCGGGACCTGGGTTACCTGACTAAGTGCAATCTTTTCCAGATCCATCCTGCAAATTTCATAACTTCATTTTCTTTACTGCTGAGTAGAACTCCACTGTGTAAATGTGCCACATTTTCATTATCCACTCATCAATTGAAAGACATCTAGGCTGGTTCCATTTCAGGCTATTGTGAATAGAGCAGCAATAAACATGACTGAGCAAGTATCTCTAAGGTAGTGAGATGAGTCCTTAGGATATATCGTAGGAGTGATATAAGCTGGGTCATATGGTAAATCTATTTTTAGCTGTCTCAGGAACCTCCACACTGATTTCCATAATGGCTGGACCAGATTGCATTCCCACCAACAGTGTAGAAGGTTCCTCTTTTTTTATAATTTATTTTTTTTTTTATGTTATTCTAATTTTACATTCATAATGGTGACTCCATTATCCTCCTCCCTGTCCTCCCTCTTCCAGAGGACCCTCATCAATGGGAATGTGGGTCATGCATTGTGGGGGTAGTCAAGAGTTCTGGGGATAGGCCAAGTCTCTGTGCATAATACCCCAACTTGTGGCTCTAACATTCTTTCTGCCCCTCTTCATGAATTTCCCTGAGCCACATTGGGGTCATTTAGTTCTACTTCAGTGATGAGGTTTTGGGAGCCTCTGTGTCTCTGGTTATCTGGCTTAGTAGGAGTTGGATGTTCTCTGTGTTTATCTCCTTCAGCCTTTTCTGGTGTCATGATCCCCAAGGGCGCTGTATTCTTGGCCTTCCCCACATTATTGTGGTTTCAGCTGGGGCCCTGGTGAGGTGTGATTGGCTGATCCTCCTTCTGGTTCGTTGTCAACGGAAGAGAAGTTAGTACTAGATAGATGGGATGGCCATAGATATTTTTGAGGAATTTTATATGCGTAGGGCCTCTTCTAGCCCACATTTGGTGGTATCTTGATCTTGGAGACTGAGCTCATGTTTTGTACATGGTTTGACTTATTTCCCAGTTCAGCAATGAGTTCCATTCCACTGAGTGGATCTATTAGCCAAATCAAAGAGCAGTTGGTTACCCACCATGGCTGTGTGCCACTACTGCACTTGTTTGAACATTACATCAGGTTGTTTCCTGCTGGCAGAACTAACCACCAACACTATCATAGTTAGGGACTTTAATACTCCACTATCAGCAATGGATAGATCATCCAAACAGAAAATTAATAGGGAAGTAAGAGAGTTCAACATCACCATAGAACAACTAGACCTAACAGACATATACAAAACATTCCACCCAAAACCTACAGATTACACATTCTTCTCAGCAGCCCATGGGACCTTCTCTAAAATAGATCACGTATTGGGCCACAAAAGCCTGCCTCCATATTTTCAAGAAAATTGATGTAATTTCAGCATGATATCAGACCACAATGCTGTAATGCTAGAAATTAACAACAAAAAGTATGCCAGGAATCCCTCCAGCTCCTGGAAATTGAACAACACACTTTTAAACAATAAATGAGTTGTGGATGAAATAAAGAATGAAATTGCAAAATTTCTAGAATTCAATGACAACAAGAACACATCATACCAAAACTTATGGGACACAATGAAGGCAGTCCTTGGGGAAAAATCATAGCATTAAATGCCCTCATAAGAACAGAGATCCCAAATCAATAACCTAACCATCCACCCAAAGGCATTGGAAAAACAAGAAAAGCCAACCGAAAAGCTCAGACAGAAAGAAATAATTAAGATCAGAGCAGAAATTAATGAATTGGAAATTAAGAGGACAATTAAGAAAATTGATGAAACAAAAGCTGGATCTTTGAAAAAATTAACAAGATTGATACACCCCTGGCCAAACTGATCAAGCGAAAAAAAAATGCTTCAAATTAACAAAATTGGTAATGAAAAGGGTTCCTCTTTTTTCCATATCCTCATAGCATTTATTGTCATTTGTTTTCTTGATGGTAGCCATTCTGACAAAAGTGAAATGGAATCTCAGCGTAGTTTTAATTTGCATTTCCTGATGGTCATTTAATTAAAAAAAAAAAAGCAAAGAGCTGAAAGATGAAACATTAAGTAAGGTACTTGTCTACAAAGCCTAAGGACTCATGTTCAACTCTCCAGATCCCACGTAAGCCAGACAAAGTGACTCAAAGCACACATGGTTACACATGCACACAAGGGGACACGCATGTCTGGAGTTTGATTGTGGTGGCTGGAGGCCATGGTGCATCAATTCTCTCTTTCATGCCTGCACTTTATAGTAGAAAACAAGGCCAGTCTGTTGGGCTTGACTCAAAAATAAAAGTAAATATGGCCAGGACGTGGTGGTGCACCTAATCCCAGCACTTGGGAGGCAGATAGGAGGATCGCAGTGAATTTGAGGCCAGTCTGAGACTATATAGTGAGCTCAGGTCAGCCTGGGCTAGAAGTGAGATCCTTCCTTAAAAATAATAATTAATAAATAAATAGAAAATTATTTGAGTTCACCAAATTAGCTGGCCGGGTTTCAGTGTGGATGTGGTGCATGAGGCTCCACTAAGAGGGATTGCTGCTGCCTGTCACTGGTGACCCATATGGAGAAAAGGGCTGCTATGTGTGACAACCACAAGGGAGGACAAACAAGACTGAAAAGGAACCTCTGTGTGCTTGGTGGACACTGAGTAGATGACAGAGTAAAGATGATATGTGAGCCAAGGCTTTAAGGAAAAGCTGGAATTTGCAGGGCAAACAGGCTCAGGAAGTGCATTCAGACAGAGAGAAGGGCGTGGGTAATGACGTGGGGTCATGGGACTGGCTTAGCTAGATGTGACCCATGCTGGTCTTCTGAGGGATTTGGGGAATTCTCATCAGAAGGTTCAGACATGCCTGTACTCTGCAGGCTGGCCAGTGCTGGGAATGGGGGTTCTTTCTTTAAGATCATGTACATGCACTGAAGCACATGGTGTGAGGGCTCTGATGAATCTCTGAATTTGTGTAACAAATTGTGTGTGCATGACCTACCCAGGCACTCTGCCCAGTGCCTCAGAGAGTCCACAGATGCCTGACTGCAGTGTCCATCTTGGTGTGTGTCCCTCCTGTACTCAAGAGCAGAGCCAGCCACACTTCTCTCTGCAGCCTCTGTAGTCCTCTCTAAGGACCTGTTTCACTGCGTTCGGCAAGTGCTGCCTGCTTATGTACTGCTTGCTCCTCAGCATGCAACATCTTGTCTCAGTTTCTTTGCCAGAGCAGTTCTAGATTGATGGTGACTGTTAGTACTTGCCCTCCCTATTTTTAGACAGGGTTTTCATAAAGTTACAGGCTGGCCTTCTCTCACTAGCCCAGGTGGGCCCCAATCCTGTAATCCTGCTGTTTCCAACCCCTAAGTAGCTAGATTAGAAAGCTATATCACCATGCCTGACATACTTTCTGTTTTCGAATAATTATCCTATGAAGGCTTTCTTTGACTAACTCCCTTGGATTTTACAAATGTGCAGCCTGAGATGCTTTTTCAAATTTTTTCTTAAAACTCATTAGGGGGGCTCAAGAGATGGCTTAGCAGATAAGCGCTTGCTTGTGAAGCCTAAGGACCCTGGTTCAAGGCTCGATTCCCCAGGACCCACGTAAGCCAGATGCACAAGGTGGCACATGCTTCTGGAGTTCGTTTGCAGTGGTTGGAGGCCCTGGTGTGCCCATTCTCTCTCTCTCTCTCTCTCTCTCTCTCTCTCTCTCTCTCTCTGCCTCCTTCTCTGTCTGTCACTCTCAAATAAATAAATAAATCTTTGAAAAAAAATTAAAAAAAAAACTCATTAGGGTTGGAGACTTGGATTTGATTCCCTAGTACCAAGGGGGGGAGGAGAGAGTCATTTAGCCAGATGTTTATAATCCTAGCACCCAGGAAGCTGATGTAAGAAAATTGCTTTGAATTCAAGGGTGGTCTGAGACGTGGCAGGTGCAGAGCTCAGCAGCAGCAGATGCGGGGTCCAGAGGCTGAGAGGCACACATTGAAGAGACTCGAGGCTGAGGGGGGCACAGAGAAGAGATTGGAGGCTGAGGGGCACACAGAGAAGACATTCGAGGCTGAGGGGGGCACACAGAGAAGAGATTCGAGGCTGAGGGGCACAGAGAAGAGATTCGAGGCTGAGAGGCACACAGAGAAGAGATTCGAGGCTGAGGGGCACAGAGAAGAGACTCGAGGCTGAGGGGCACATTGAAGAGATTCGAGGCTGAGGGCACACAGAGAAGAGATCGAGGCTGAGGGGCACACAGAAAGATTCGAGGCCGAGGCACAGAGAAGAGATTCGAGACTGAGGACACAGAGAAGAGATTCGAGGTGAGGGCACAGAAGGGATTCGAGGCTGAGAGGCAGAGAGAAGAGATTCGAGGCTGAGGGGGCACAGAGAAGAGATTAGAGGCTGAGGGGACACAGAGAAGAGATTCGAGGCTGAGGGCACAGAAAGAGATTCGAGGCTGAGGGCACAGAGAAGAGATTAGAGGCTGAGGGGACACAGAGAAGAGATTCGAGGCTGAGGGGCACAGAGAAGAGATTCGAGGCTGAGGGGCACAGAGAAGAGATTCGAGGCTGAGGGGGGCACAGAGAAGAGATTAGAGGCTGAGGGGGACACAGAGAAGAGATTCGAGGCTGAGGGGCACAGAGAAGAGATTCAAGGCTGAGGGCACACAGAGAAGAGATTCGAGGCTGAGGGGCACAGAGAAGAGATCTCGAGGCTGAGGGGCACAGAGAAGAGATTCAAGCTGAGGGGACACAGAGAAGAGATTCGAGGCTGAGAGGCACAGAGAAGAGATTCGAGGCTGAGGGGCACACAGAGAAGAGATTCGAGGCTGAGGGCACACAGAGAAGAGATTCGAGGCTGAGGGGCACAGAGAAGAGATTCGAGGCTGAGGGGCACAGAGAAGAGAATCGAGGCTGAGGGGCACAGAGAAGAGATTCGAGGCTGAGGGCACAGAGAAGAGATTCGAGGCTGAGGGGCACAGAGAAGAGATTCGAGGCTGAGGGGCACAGAGAAGAGATTCTCGAGGCTGAGGGGGGCACATTGAAGAGATTCGAGGCTGAGGGGCACACAGAGAAGAGATTCGAGGCTGAGGGGCACACAGTGAAGAGATCGAGGCTGAGGGCACACAGAGAAGAGATTCGAGGCTGAGGACACAGAGAAGAGATTCGAGGCTGAGGGGCACAGAGAAGAGATTCGAGGCTGAGAGGCACAGAGAAGGGTCGAGGCTGAGGGGGGGCACAGAGAAGAGATTAGAGGCTGAGAGGCACACAGAGAAGAGATTCGAGGCTGAGGGGCACAGAGAAGAGATTCGAGGCTGAGGGGCACAGAGAAGAGATTCGAGGCTGAGGGGCACAGAGAAGAGATTCGAGGCTGAGGGGGGCACAGAGAAGAGATTCGAGGCTGAGGGGCACAGAGAAGAGATTCGAGGCTGAGGGGCACACAGAGAAGAGATTCGAGGCTGAGGGCACAGAGAGAAGAGATTCGAGGCTGAGGGGCACAGAGAAGAGATTCGAGGCTGAGGGGACACAGAGAAGAGATCGAGGCTGAGGGCACAGAGAAGAGATTCGAGGCTGGGGCACAGAGAAGAGATTCGAGGCTGAGGCTGAGAAGAGATTCGAGGCCGAGGCACACGATGAAGAGATTAGAGGCCGAGGGCACACAGAGAAGAGATTCGAGGCTGAGGGGCACAGAGAAGAGATTCGAGGCTGAGGGGCACAGAGAAGAGATTCGAGGGTGTGGGGCACAGAGAAGAGATTCGAGGCTGAGGGGCACACAGAGAAGAGATTCGAGGCTGAGGGCACACAGAGAAGAGATTCGAGGCTGAGGGCACACAGTGAAGAGATTCAAGGCTGAGGGGCAGAGAAGAGATTCGAGGCTGAGGGGCACAGAGAAGAGATTCGAGGCTGAGGGGCACAGAGAAGAGATTCTAGGCTGAGGGCACAGAGAGAGAGATTCGAGGCTGAGGGGCTGAGAAGAGAGACTCGAGGCTGAGGGCACATTGAAGAGATTCGAGGCTGAGGGGCACACAGAGAAGAGATTCGAGGCTGAGGGCACACAGTGAAGAGATTCGAGGCCGAGGGCACACAGAGAAGAGATTCGAGGCTGAGGACACAGAGAAGAGATTCGAGGCTGAGGGCACAGAGAAGAGATTCGAGGCTGAGAGGCACAGAGAAGAGATTCGAGGCTGAGGGGGCACAGAGAAGAGATTAGAGGCTGAGGGGACACAGAGAGAAGATTCGAGGCTGAGGGGCACAGAGAAGAGATTCGAGGCTGAGGGGCACAGAGAAGAGATCGAAGCTGAGGGGCAGAGTAGAGATTAGAGGCTGAGGGGGACACAGAGAAGAGATTCGAGGCTGAGGGGCACAGAGAAGAGATTCAAGGCTGAGGGGCACACAGAGAAGAGATTCGAGGCTGAGGGGCACAGAGAAGAGATTCGAGGCTGAGGGGCACAGAGAAGAGATTTGAGGCTGAGGGGGACACAGAGAAGAGATTCGAGGCTGAGAGGCACAGAGAAGAGATTCGAGGCTGGGGGGCACAGAGAAGAGATTCGAGGCTGAGGGGCGCACGGAGAAGAGATTCGAGGCCGAGGGGCACACGGTGAAGAGATTAGAGGCCGAGGGCACACAGAGAAGAGATTCAGGCTGAGGGGCACAGAGAAGAGATTCGAGGCTGAGGGGCACAGAGAAGAGATTCGAGGCTGTGGGGCACAGAGAAGAGATTCGAGGCTGAGGGCACACAGAGAAGAGATCGAGGCTGAGGGCACACAGAGAAGAGATTCGAGGCTGAGGGCACACAGTGAAGAGATTCGAGGCGAGGGGCACAGAGAAGAGATTCGAGGCTGAGGGGCACAGAGAAGAGATTCGAGGCTGAGGGGGACACAGAGAAGAGATTCGAGGCTGAGGGGGACACAGAGAAGAGATTCGAGGATGAGGGGCACAGAGAAGAGATTCGAGGCTGAGGGGCACAGAGAAGAGATTCGAGGCTGAGAGGCACAGAGAAGAGATTTGAGGCTGAGGGGGGCACAGAGAAGAGATTCGAGGCTGAGGGGCGCACGGAGAAGAGATTCGAGGCTGAGGAGCACACAGTGAAGAGATTCGAGCCTGAGGGGCACACATTGAAGAGACTCGAAGCTGAGGGGGGCACAGAGAAGAGATTGGAGGCTGAGGGGGACACAGAGAAGACATTCGGGACTGAGGGGGGCACACAGAGAAGAGATTCAAGGCTGAGGGGCACAGAGAAAAGATTCGAGGCTGAGAGGCACACAGAGAAGAGATTCGAGGCTGAGGGGCACAGAGAAGAGATTCGAGGCTGAGGGGCGCACAGAGAAGAGACTCGAGGCTGAGGGGGGCACATTGAAGAGATTCGAGGCTGAGGGGCACAGTGAAGAGATTCGAGGCTGAGGGGGGCACAGAGAAGAGACTCGAGGCTGAGGGGCACAGAGAAGACATTCGAGGCTGAGGGGCACAGAGAAGAGATTCGAGGCTGAGGGGGGCACAGAGAAGACATTCGAGGCTGAGGGGGACACAGAGAAGAGATTCGAGACTGAGGGGCACAGAGAAGACATTCGAGGCTGAGGGGCACAGAGAAGAGATTCGAGGCTGAGGGGCACAGAGAAGAGATTCGAGGCTGAGGGGACACAGAGAAGAGATTCGAGGCTGAGGGGGACACAGAGAAGAGATTCCAGGCTGAGGGGGACACAGAGAAGAGATTCGAGGCTGAGGGGGGCACAGAGAAGAGATTCGAGGCTGAGGGGAACGGAGAAGAGATTCGAGGCTGAGGGGAACAGAGAAGAGATTCGAGGCTAAGGGGGGCACAGTGAAGAGATTTGAGGCTGAGGGGCGCACAGAGAAGAGATTCGAGGCTGAGGGGAACAGAGAAGAGATTCGAGGCTGAGGGGCGCACAGAGAAGAGATTCGAGGCTGAGGGGGACACAGAGAAGAGATTCGAGGCTGAGGGGGGCACAGAGAAGAGATTCGAGGCTGAGGGGCACAGAGAAGAGATTCGAGGCTGAGGGGGACACAGAGAAGAGATTCGAGGCTAAGGGGGGCACAGTGAAGAGATTCGAGGCTGAGGGGCACAGAGAAGAGATTCGAGGCTGAGGGGGACACAGAGAAGAGATTCGAGGCTGAGGACACAGAGAAGAGATTCGAGGTTGAGGGGACAGAGAGAGAAGAGATTCGAGGCTGAGGGGGGCACAGAGAAGAGATTCGAGGCTGAGGGGGCCACAGTGAAGAGATTCGAGGCTGAGGGGGCACAGAGAAGAGATCCGAGGCTGAGGGGACAGAGAGAAGAGATTCGAGGCTGAGGGGGGCACAGAGAAGAGATTCGAGGCTGAGGGGCACAGAGAAGAGATTCGAGGCTGAGGGGCACAGAGAAGAGAGATTCGAGGCTGAGGGGACAGAGAGAGATTCGAGGCTGAGGGGGACACAGAGAAGAGATTCGAGGCTGAGGGGGCACAGAGAAGAGATTCGAGGCTGAGGGGCACAGAGAAGAGATTCGAGGCTGAGGGACACAGAGAAGAGATTCGAGGCTGAGGGGCACAGAGAAGAGATTCGAGGCTGAGGGGCACAGAGAAGAGATTCGAGGCTGACGGGCACATTGAAGAGATTCGAGGCTGAGGGCACACAGAGAAGAGATTCGAGGCTGAGGGCACAGTGAAGAGATTCGAGGCTGAGGGCACACAGAGAAGAGATTCGAGGCTGAGGACACAGAGAAGAGATTCGAGGCTGAGGGCACAGAGAAGAGATTCGAGGCTGAGAGGCACAGAGAAGAGATTCGAGGCTGAGGGGGGCACAGAGAAGAGATTAGAGGCTGAGGGGGACACAGAGAAGAGATTCGAGGCTGAGGGGCACAGAGAAGAGATTCGAGGCTGAGGGGCACAGAGAAGAGATTCGAAGCTGAGGGGGGCACAGAGAAGAGATTAGAGGCTGAGGGGGACACAGAGAAGAGATTCGAGGCTGAGGGGCACAGAGAAGAGATTCAAGGCTGAGGGGCACACAGAGAAGAGATTCGAGGCTGAGGGGCACAGAGAAGAGATTCGAGGCTGAGGGGCACAGAGAAGAGATTCGAGGCTGAGGGGGACACAGAGAAGAGATTCGAGGCTGAGAGGCACAGAGAAGAGATTCGAGGCTGGGGGCACAGAGAAGAGATTCGAGGCTGAGGGGCGCACGGAGAAGAGATTCGAGGCCGAGGGGCACACGGTGAAGAGATTAGAGGCCGAGGGGCACACAGAGAAGAGATTCGAGGCTGAGGGGCACAGAGAAGAGATTCGAGGCTGAGGGGCACAGAGAAGAGATTCGAGGTTGTGGGGCACAGAGAAGAGATTCGAGGCTGAGGGGCACACAGAGAAGAGATTCGAGGCTGAGGGGCACACAGAGAAGAGATTCGAGGCTGAGGGGCACACAGTGAAGAGATTCGAGGCCGAGGGGCACAGAGAAGAGATTCGAGGCTGAGGGGCACAGAGAAGAGATTCGAGGCTGAGGGGCACAGAGAAGAGATTCTAGGCTGAGAGGCACACAGAGAAGAGATTCGAGGCTGAGGGGCGCACAGAGAAGAGACTCGAGGCTGAGGGGGGCACATTGAAGAGATTCGAGGCTGAGGGGCACACAGAGAAGAGATTCGAGGCTGAGGGGCACACAGTGAAGAGATTCGAGGCCGAGGGGCACACAGAGAAGAGATTCGAGGCTGAGGGACACAGAGAAGAGATTCGAGGCTGAGGGGCACAGAGAAGAGATTCGAGGCTGAGAGGCACAGAGAAGAGATTCGAGGCTGAGGGGGGCACAGAGAAGAGATTAGAGGCTGAGGGGGACACAGAGAAGAGATTCGAGGCTGAGGGGCACAGAGAAGAGATTCGAGGCTGAGGGGCACAGAGAAGAGATTCGAAGCTGAGGGGGGCACAGAGTAGAGATTAGAGGCTGAGGGGGACACAGAGAAGAGATTCGAGGCTGAGGGGCACAGAGAAGAGATTCAAGGCTGAGGGGCACACAGAGAAGAGATTCGAGGCTGAGGGGCACAGAGAAGAGATTCGAGGCTGAGGGGCACAGAGAAGAGATTTGAGGCTGAGGGGGGACACAGAGAAGAGATCGAGGCTGAGAGGCACAGAGAAGAGATCGAGGCTGGGGGCACAGAGAAGAGATTCGAGGCTGAGGGGCACGGAGAAGAGATTCGAGGCCGAGGGCACAGTGAAGAGATTAGAGGCCGAGGGCACACAGAGAAGAGATTCGAGGCTGAGGGGCACAGAGAAGAGATTCGAGGCTGAGGGGCACAGAGAAGAGATTCGAGGCTGTGGGGCACAGAGAAGAGATTCGAGGCTGAGGGGCACACAGAGAAGAGATTCGAGGCTGAGGGGCACACAGAGAAGAGATTCGAGGCTGAGGGGCACACAGTGAAGAGATTCGAGGCCGGGGCACAGAGAAGAGATTCGAGGCTGAGGGGCACAGAGAAGAGATTCGAGGCTGAGGGGGACACAGAGAAGAGATTGAGGCTGAGGGGACACAGAGAAGAGATTCGGATGAGGGGCACAGAAAGAGATTCGAGGCTGAGGGCACAGAGAGAAGAGATTCGAGGCTGAGAGGCACAGAGAAGAGATTTGAGGCTGAGGGGGCACAGAGAAGAGATTCGAGGCTGAGGCGCCACGGAGAAGAGATTCGAGGCTGAGGCACACAGTGAAGAGATCGAGCCTGAGGGGCACACATTGAAGAGACTCGAAGCTGAGGGGGCACAGAGAAGAGATTGGAGGCTGAGGACACAGAGAAGACATTCAGGGACTGAGGGGGCACACAGAGAAGAGATTCAAGGCTGAGGGGCACAGAGAAAAATTCGAGGCTGAGAGGCACACAGAGAAGAGATTCGAGGCTGAGGGGCACAGAGAAGAGATTCGAGGCTGAGGGCACAGAGAAGAGATTCGAGAGGCTGAGGGGCACAGAGAAGAGATTCGAGGTTGTGGGGCACAGAGAAGAGAGATTCGAGGCTGAGGGCACACAGAGAAGAGATTCGAGGCTGAGGGCACACAGAGAAGAGATTCGAGGCTGAGGGGCACACAGTGAAGAAGAGAGGCCGAGGGCACAGAGAAGAGATTCGAGGCTGAGGGGCACAGAGAAGAGATTCGAGGCTGAGGGCACAGAGAAGAGATTCTAGGCTGAGGGCACACAGAGAAGAGATTCGAGGCTGAGGGGCGCACAGAGAAGAGACTCGAGGCTGAGGGGGCAGAGAAGAGATTCGAGGCTGAGGGGCACAGAGAAGAGATTCGAGGCTGAGGGCACACAGTGAAGAGATTCGAGGCCGAGGGCACACAGAAGAGATTGAGGCTGAGGACACAGAGAAGAGATTCGAGGCTGAGGGGCACAGAGAAGAGATTCGAGGCTGAGAGGCACAGAGAAGAGATTCGAGGCTGAGGGGGAGACAGAGAAGAGATTAGAGGCTGAGGGGACACAGAGAAGAGATTCGAGGCTGAGGGCACAGAGAAGAGATTCGAGGCTGAGGGGCACAGAGAAGAGATTCGAGGCTGAGGGGGCACAGAGTAAGAGATTAGAGGCTGAGGGGGGACACAGAGAAGAGATTCGAGGCTGAGGGGCACAGAGAAGAGATTCAAGGCTGAGGGGCACACAGAGAAAGAGATCCGAGGCTGAGGGGCACAGAGAAGAGATTCGAGGCTGAGGGCACAGAGAAGAGATTTGAGGCTGAGTGGGACACAGAGAAGAGATCCGAGGCTGAGAGGCACAGAGAAGAGTCGAGGCTGGGGGCACAGAGAAGAGATTCGAGGCTGAGGGGCCACGGAGAAGAGATTCGAGGCCGAGGGGCACAGAAGTGAAGAGATTAGAGGCCGAGGGGCACACAGAGAAGAGAGAAGAGGCTGAGGGCACAGAGAGAAGAGATTCGAGGCTGAGGGGCACAGAGAAGAGATTCGAGGCTGTGGGGCACAGAGAAGAGATTCGAGGCTGAGGGGCACACAGAGAAGAGATTCGAGGCTGAGGGGCACACAGAGAAGAGATTCGAGGCTGAGGGGCACACAGAGAAGAGATTGAGGCAGGGGACAGAGAAGAGATCTGAGGCTGAGGGGCACAGAGAAGAGATTCGAGGCTGAGGGGGACACAGAGAAGAAAGGATCTGAGGCTGAGGGGACACAGAGAAGAGATTCGAGGATGAGGGCACAGAGAAGAGATCTCGAGGCTGAGGGGCACAGAGAAGAGATTCGAGGCTGAGTGGCACAGAGAAGAGATTTGAGGCTGAGGGGGGCACAGAGAAGAGATTCGAGGCTGAGGGGCGCACGGAGAAGAGATTCGAGGCTGAGGAGCACACAGTGAAGAGATTCGAGCCTGAGGGGCACATATTGAAGAGACTCGAAGCTGAGGGGGCACAGAGAAGAGATTGGAGGCTGAGGGGACACAGAGAAGAGATTCGGGACTGAGGGGGCACACAGAGAGAAGAGATTCAAGGCTGAGGGGCACAGAGAAAAGATTCGAGGCTGAGAGGGCACACAGAGAAGAGATTCGAGGCTGAGGGGCACAGAGAAGAGATTCGAGGCTGAGGGGCGCACAGAGAAGAGACTCGAGGCTGAGGGGGGCACATTGAAGAGATTCGAGGCTGAGGGGCACAGTGAAGAGATTCGAGGCTGAGGGGGGCACAGAGAAGAGACTCGAGGCTGAGGGGGCAGAGAAGACATTCGAGGCTGAGGGGCACAGAGAAGAGATTCGAGGCTGAGGGGGCACAGAGAAGACATCTCGAGGCTGAGGGGACACAGAGAAGAGATTCGAGACTGAGGGGCACAGAGAAGACATTCGAGGCTGAGGGGCACAGAGAAAGAGATCTGAGGCTGAGGGGAGCACAGAGAGAAGAGATTCGAGGCTGAGGGGGACACAGAGAAGAGATTCGAGGCTGAGGGGGACACAGAGAAGAGATTCCAGGCTGAGGGGACACAGAGAAGAGATTCGAGGCTGAGGGGGCACAGAGAAGAGATTCGAGGCTGAGGGGAACGGAGAAGAGATTCGAGGCTGAGGGGAACAGAGAAGAGATTCGAGGCTAAGGGGGCACAGTGAAGAGATTTGAGGCTGAGGGGCACAGAGAAGAGAGATTCGAGGCTGGGGAACAGAGAAGAGATTCGAGGCTGAGGGGCACAGAGAAGAGATTCGAGGCTGAGGGGCCACAGAGAAGAGATTCGAGGCTGAGGGGGCACAGAGAAGAGATTCGAGGCTGAGGGGCACAGAGAAGAGATTCGAGGCTGAGGGGGACACAGAGAAGAGATTCGAGGCTAAGGGGGGCACAGTGAAGAGATTCGAGGCTGAGGGGCACAGAGAAGAGATTCGAGGCTGAGGGGGACACAGAGAAGAGATTCGAGGCTGAGGGGACACAGAGAAGAGATTCGAGGTTGAGGGGGACAGAGAGAAGAGATTCGAGGCTGAGGGGGCACAGAGAAGAGATTCGAGGCTGAGGGGCCACAGTGAAGAGATTCGAGGCTGAGGGGGCACGGAGAAGAGATTCGAGGCTGAGGGGACACAGAGAAGAGATTCGAGGCTGAGGGGGGGCACAGAGAAGAGATTCGAGGCTGAGGGGGGCACAGAGAAGAGATTCGAGGCTGAGGGGCACAGAGAAGAGATTCGAGGCTGAGGGGACACAGAGAAGAGATTCGAGGCTGAGGGGGACACAGAGAAGAGATTCGAGGCTGAGGGGGCACAGAGAAGAGATTCGAGGCTGAGGGGCACAGAGAAGAGATTCGAGGCTGAGGGGGACACAGAGAAGAGATTCGAGGCTGAGGGGCACAGAGAAGAGATTCGAGGCTGAGGGGCGCACAGAGAAGAGACTCGAGGCTGAGGGGGGCACATTGAAGAGATTCGAGGCTGAGGGGCACACAGAGAAGAGATTCGAGGCTGAGGGGCACACAGTGAAGAGATTCGAGGCCGAGGGGCACACAGAGAAGAGATTCGAGGCTGAGGGACACAGAGAAGAGATTCGAGGCTGAGGGGCACAGAGAAGAGATTCGAGGCTGAGGGGCACAGAGAAGAGATCGAGGCTGAGGGGGGAGGCACAGAGAAGAGATTAGAGGCTGAGGGGGACACAGAGAAGAGATTCGAGGCTGAGGGGCACAGAGAAGAGATTCGAGGCTGAGGGGCACAGAGAAGAGATTCGAAGCTGAGGGGGGCACAGAGAAGAGATTAGAGGCTGAGGGGGACACAGAGAAGAGATTCGAGGCTGAGGGGCACAGAGAAGAGATTCGAGGCTGAGGGGCACACAGAGAAGAGATTCGAGGCTGAGGGGCACAGAGAAGAGATCAGAGGCTGAGGGGCACAGAGAAGAGATTCGAGGCTGAGGGGACACAGAGAAGAGATTCGAGGCTGAGAGGCACAGAGAAGAGATCGAGGCTGGGGGCACAGAGAAGAGATTCGAGGCTGAGGGGCACAGAGAAGAGATTCGAGGCCGAGGGGGCACAGTGAAGAGATTAGAGGCGAGGGGCACACAGAGAAGAGATTCGAGGCTGAGGGGCACAGAGAAGAGATCTGCAATGAGGGGCACAGAAAGAGATTCGAGGTTGTGGGGCACAGAGAAGAGATTCGAGGCTGAGGGGCACACAGAGAAGAGATTCGAGGCTGAGGGGCACACAGAGAAGAGATTCGAGGCTGAGGGGCACACAGTGAAGAGATTCGAGGCCGAGGGGCACAGAGAAGAGATCGAGGCTGAGGGGCACAGAGAAGAGATTCGAGGCTGAGGGGCACAGAGAAGAGATTCTAGGCTGAGGGCACACAGAGAAGAGATTCGAGGCTGAGGGGCGCACAGAGAAGAGACTTCGAGGCTGAGGGGGCACATTGAAGAGATTCGAGGCTGAGGGGCACACAGAGAAGAGATTCGAGGCTGAGGGGCACACAGTGAAGAGATTCGAGGCCGAGGGGCACACAGAGAAGAGATTCAGGCTGAGGACACAGAGAAGAGATTCGAGGCTGAGGGGCACAGAGAAGAGATTCGAGGCTGAGAGGCACAGAGAAGAGATTCGAGGCTGAGGGGGGCACAGAGAAGAGATTAGAGGCTGAGGGGACACAGAGAAGAGATTCGAGGCTGAGGGGCACAGAGAAGAGATTCGAGGCTGAGGGCACAGAGAAGAGATTCAAGCTGAGGGGGCACAGAGTAGAGATTAGAGGCTGAGGGGACACAGAGAAGAGATTCGAGGCTGAGGGCACAGAGAAGAGATTCAAGGCTGAGGGCACACAGAGAAGAGATTCGAGGCTGAGGGGCACAGAGAAGAGATTCGAGGCTGAGGGCACAGAGAAGAGATTTGAGGCTGAGGGGGACACAGAGAAGAGATTCGAGGCTGAGAGGCACAGAGAAGAGATTCGAGGCTGGGGGCACAGAGAAGAGATTCCGAGGCTGAGGGGCGGAGAAGAGATCCGAGGCCGAGGGGCCTGAAAGAGAGATTAGAGGGGGCGAGGGGCACACAGAGAAGAGATTCGAGGCTGAGGGGCACAGAGAAGAGATTCGAGGCTGAGGGGCACAGAGAAGAGATTCGAGGCTGTGGGGCACAGAGAAGAGATTCGAGGCTGAGGGGCACACAGAGAAGAGATTCGAGGCTGAGGGGCACACAGAGAAGAGATTCGAGGCTGAGGGGCACACAGTGAAGAGATTCGAGGCCGAGGGGCACAGAGAAGAGATTCGAGGCTGAGGGGCACAGAGAAGAGATTCGAGGCTGAGGGGGACACAGAGAAGAGATTCGAGGCTGAGGGGGACACAGAGAAGAGATTCGAGGATGAGGGGCACAGAGAAGAGATTCGAGGCTGAGGGGCACAGAGAAGAGATTCGAGGCTGAGAGGCACAGAGAAGAGATTTGAGGCTGAGGGGGGCACAGAGAAGAGATTCGAGGCTGAGGGGCGCACGGAGAAGAGATTCGAGGCTGAGGAGCACACAGTGAAGAGATTCGAGCCTGAGGGGCACACATTGAAGAGACTCGAAGCTGAGGGGGGCACAGAGAAGAGATTGGAGGCTGAGGACACAGAGAAGACATTCAGGGACTGAGGGCACACAGAGAAGAGATTCAAGGCTGAGGGGCACAGAGAGAAGGCTTCAAGGCTGAGAGGCTGAGAGAAGAGAAGAGATTCGAGGCTGAGGGGCACAGAGAAGAGATTCGAGGCTGAGGGGCACAGAGAAGAGACTCGAGGCTGAGGGGCACAGTGAAGAGATTCGAGGCTGAGGGGCACAGAGAAGAGATTCGAGGCTGAGGGGCTAAGAAGACAGAAGGCTGAGGGCTCGAGGCTGAGGCTGAGGGGCACAGAGAAGACATTCGAGGCTGAGGGGCACAGAGAAGAGATTCGAGACTGAGGGGGCACAGAGAAGACATTCGAGGCTGAGGGGACACAGAGAAGACATTCGAGGCTGAGGGGCACAGAGAAGACATTCGAGGCTGAGGGACACAGAAGGGATTCGAGGCTGAGGGGGACACAGAGAAGAGATTCGAGGCTGAGGGGACACAGAGAAGAGATTCGAGGCTGAGGGGGCACAGAGAAGAGATTCCAGGCTGAGGGGGGACACAGAAGAGAGATCGAGGCTGAGGGCAGAAGAGATTCGAGGCTGAGGGGAACTGAGAAGAGATTTGAGGCTGAGGAACAGAGAAGAGATTCGAGGCTAAACAGGGGGACACAGTGAAGATTTGAGGCTGAGGGGCGCAGAGAAGGGTCGAGGCTGAGGGGAACAGAGAAGAGATTCGAGGCTGAGGGGCACAGAGAAGAGATTCAGAGGCCGAGGCTAAGGGGGCACAGAGAAGAGATTCGAGGCTGAGGGGGCACAGAGAAGAGATTCGAGGCTGAGGGGCACAGAAGGGATTCGAGGCTGAGGGGACACAGAGAAGAGATCGAGGCTAAAGGGGGCACAGTGAAGAGATCCTGAGGGCACAGAGAAGGATTCGAGGCTGAGGGGACACAGAGAAGAGATTCGAGGCTGAGGACACAGAGAGAAGAGATTGAGGACTGAGGACACAGGGCACAAGAGATTCGAGGCTGAGGGGGCACAGAGAAGAGATTCGAGGCTGAGGGCACAGAGAAGGGGACTCGAGGCTGCTAGAGGACACAGAGAAGAGATCTCGGGAGGCTGAGGGACCTGAAGAGAAGAGATCGAGGCTGAGGGGGCACAGAGAAGAGATCAGAGCTGAGGGGCACAGAAGAGATTCGAGGCTGAGGGGCACAGAAGAGAGATTCGAGGCTGAGGGGACACAGAGAAGAGATTCGAGGCTGAGGGGCACAGAGAAGAGATCGAGGCTGAGGAGAAGAGAAGGGTCGAGGCTGAGGGGACAGAGAAGAGATTCTGAGGTTGAGGGGGGACACAGAGAAGAGATTCGAGGCTGAGGGCACAGAAGAGATTCGAGGCTGAGGGACACAGAGAAGAGATTGAGGCTGAGGGACACAGAGAAGAGATTAGACAGAGACAGAGAAAGAGGCTAGAGCTGAGGGGACAGAGAAGAGATTCGAGGCTGAGGGGCCAGAGAGAAGAGATTCGAGGCTGAGGGGGCACAGAGAAAGATTCGAGGCTGAGGGGACACAGAGAAGAGATTCGAGAGGCTGAGGGGAGGCGAGGGACACAGGGAGATTAGAGAAGAGGGCACAGAGAAGAGAGGGGGGGACACAGAGAAGAGATTCAGGCTGAGGACACAGAGAAGAGATTCGAGGCTGAGGGCACAGAGAAGAGATTCGAGGCTGAGGGGCACAGAGAAGAGATTCGAGGCTGAGGGGGGACACAGAGAAGAGATTCGAGGCTGAGGGGGCACAGAGAAGAGATTCCAGGCTGAGGGGGACAGAGAGAAGATTCGAGGCTGAGGGCACAGAGGGGATTCAGGCTGAGGGGCACAGAAGAGAAGATTCGAGGCTGAGGGGGCGGAGAAAGAGATTCGAGCTGAGGGGACACAGAGGTAAGAGATTCGAGGCTGAGGGGGCTGAGAAAGGGTCGAGGCTAAAGAGGGTTGGAGTCGAGGCTGAGGAGCACAGAAGGTCGAAGGCTGAGGGCTGAAGAAAAAGGG
>JAEOAD010001895.1:2102500-2104356 GCA_036365145.1 Orientallactaga sibirica | reverse complement strand
AAGGAGAAAGGAATTTATTTCACTTTTAAAATATACAATTTAGCAATAAAACACAAAGTCAACAAAACCAACCAGCCAACCCAACCACTAGTATTATTAAGCTCTTACTGTGTCCACCTAGTAGATGAGATTAGAGCTTGGATCACAATTAAGAAAGAAAGGATGTAAAGTTCTACTGTTAGGAAAATTATCAGTTAGTTAAGAAGATGAATTAAGACAGAGAAATTTGACATGACAAGTAAATGAAATACACTCTACATAAGCAAAACCATTAAATGATAGAAATTATGACAGCCATATCTTTCCCAATATCTGAATTATAAGGTTCATGAAAGGGAAATGTAAGTATAATTTATCTTTGTGTGTTGCAAAGCCCACAGTAGATAAGAATAAGTAGAAAAGATCAGGTGATGACACGTAGGTTGAATGGCATGAGGTGAGTTCATAGAGTGGATACCTTTAGAAACAGCTTCAAAAGGCAGAGAGACTTTGGATTTGCTTAAATGCACACAGAATGTTTCAAATACCTGTCACAGAGACTGGCTATGTTTGACTTGCCTTATTTTTGAAATTATTTCTTTATTTTCAAGCAGAAAGAGACTGAGATAAAAAAGAGAGAGAGAGAATGGGCACATCAGAGCCTCTAGCCACTACAAACGAACTCCAGACGTGTGTGCCCCCTTGTGCATCTGGCTAATGTGGGTCTTGGGGAATCGAACCTGGGTCCTTTGGCTTTGCAGGCAAATGCCTTAACTGCTAAGCCATCCCCAAGCCCTTGACTCATTCTTTCAGAGGTCTCAGTGGCTGGTCACTTGCCTTATTGCTATACGACTGTGGTTGTGCCATCCTAGGGGAAGGACATGGAAGGAAACTGCTGATTTCATGTTGGCTGGGAAGCAGAGGGAGGGACAAAAGGGCCCAGCCTCCTTTCCTTCTCCAAGGGAACATCCCCATTGGTGAAATTTCCCCCTAGGAGGCCCATGTCTCCCATTAGCACACGCTGGAGAGCAAGCCTTTAACACACGGGGCAAGCTCTAGAAACACTGAAGCAAACGTTACTTAAAATATAAGGTGAAATAATACAATGGCAGCCAGAGGATTCTTCCTGCACTTGGATATTTCTGGATGTCTTTGAACTCATTGTCCAAATAAAATCATTATTTATACTGAAGACATGTCAAACTCTGAAAATTCAAAAGACATCCTTGACCAATATTATTTTTTCCATCTTTTAAAATTTTAATTTTTACTTATTTATTTGACAGAGAAAGGGGGAGAGAGAGAGAATGGGCATACCAGATCCTCCAGCCACTGCAAACAAACTTGACACGTGTACCTCCTTGTGCATCTGACTAACGTGGGTCCTGGGGAATCAGACCTAGGTCCTTTGGCTTTGCAGGCAAACACCTTAACCACTAAGCCATCTCCCCAGCCCTATTTTTATAACTAAATGAATGTAAAGTGTTGAGAGAGGGAGAGAGTGAAAGAGAGAATGAGAGACAGGGAAGGGGAATCTACTTATTAGTAAAGATATTGTGTGCTACTTCTTAGAATAGATAATAAGGGTCAAATTATCTTCAATGTATGGAAAACTTTCCCATTTCATCATTCTGCATATTTTATTGTATGTTTTCAAGATAGGTTTTTACTCTGGCCCAGGCTGACCTGGAATTCACTATGTAGTCTCAGGGGGGCCTTGAACTCACTGTGATCCTCCTACCTCTGCCTCCTAAGTGCTGGAATTAAAGGCGTGTGCCACCACACCCGGCTCATATTTTCTTAACATGGTAGGAAAGTACTCAGATGTTGTGCATGTGCATGTTTGCTTTCTGCAAGCTTGCCACGCTGAAAATGTC
>JAEOAD010002161.1:0-17737 GCA_036365145.1 Orientallactaga sibirica | reverse complement strand
ATCTGAAAACTTTTAGATAAGTTTTTTTAAATTCTTTCTGAAATGAAAGTAAAACTTCCTCCATAGTACTTTCTTTTTTCATGGCCAATTTTTTCAGTTAATAGTATTTGATTTGTTTCTATAGTATTTATTCCAATATTTTCATCTCCTATCCCATCATCAGTTTCTTGATTATCACAATTTGGAAATTTAAGAGATTTGGAATGTATTTCTCCTTCTGCATTAATATAAGAGGGAGGTGCACTAGCCTGTGCAGTTTTTAATCATTGTAATTCTTTATTTATATCTACTAGTAAGGAAGAAAGTTTACTTCCTTCATGCCTTGGATCAAGAATGTCCCTTATTAGTGTCCAAAGATTAAAGCTTCAACTGGTACCTTCTCAGGTCCATGACTCATATAAAAATCTTTCATTCTTTCTCCTACCTTTTTCTAAGTCCCCAAATTCACTGTACCTTCTTCTGGAAACCAAGGACACACTTCCTCTATAAAAGTTAAAATTTTTAACAATTGCTTTTTTACTAACTTTTGTTCCTGTAGTTTAAACATATCATTTAGCATATGTACAAATAAAATTCCACTAGATTCTTGTCCCATACTTACTCACCACTGGTCCCAACATTTTCCTGATAATGTGCACAAATTCCCATGGTGTCCTTCACTATTTTCACCCGTACTTGAGCCCCTCATTGGGTGCCACTTGACCAAGCCCACTCAGTTAGTCAACAAGGTTCTTGAGAGAGAAAGTGAGGATGAAAAGAATGACCTTTAGAGGAGGCTGAAGGCAGAAGGCTAAATGCAGAAGGCTGAAAAAGGAACTTTATTATTGAACACACAAGTTTACATAGGAAAAAACCACAAAGTTGTATCAGATCATCACCAGACATAAAGACATCAACTAACCTTCTCTCTAGAACTCATGTACTGGGTTATTTTTCCTCCAAGTACCAAGAATAGCTAGCTTTTAGACAGCTATATCCTGTTCAAAGATATCTGTTTCTCAATCACTGTTTATGCTCTTCAGCTCAATGCCTGCAAAAACCACAACCAAGGTCCCATGATTCAGATGCTTCATAGTCAAAGTACATGTACTTTCCATTTTGCTCTCCAAACTGGAGAAAAACAAGTTGATATGGTAAATCATAATCTTAGTTTTACCAGGAAGGTGATACTAATGCTAAGAGTTATCTCTTCCACTTGGATTATTCCTCATGCCTGGCTGGCATTTTCACAATGACAGAAGTTCTGCAGGCACTTTATGTAATTTCTCTTCATCAGCACAAAAAATAGCTGGTGATTTAAATAATTCCTATTCTGTTTCAAGGTGCCAGGGATTGAACTCTCTTCTCTGTATGGATAAATATCTTCCCTCACATTTGAGTTCTATTTTATGTTACTTTGTGTGTGATGTAAGAGTTTTAGATGAAAATATCCAAATGGAATTTCAAAGGTTTTGGTATGTTGTCTTGTTTTTGATGTATCATGATGTATATCATCAAAATGGGGATAGCATTTATAAGGACAGATAAATGGGATAAAAGTAATCTACTCAAGAAGAGGCACACAATGAAGATCTACTAGGGACCAGTTCTTAATCACACTTCTTCAAAACTACAACCTTGAGATGTCAGTCCCGAGTAGTTTAATGCTAGAGAGATAACTGGCATCTGTAAAACCAGTATTACACAGCAGAAGTTATCATAGTTATAATGATGCATTAATAGCTTTAGAAATTACCATTTTTATAAACTTTTAAATAAGAACCATAAAGAGTTAATTCCATAAGAGTTTTTATACATGGACCCAAATTTTCATGATTGTCAGTGCACTAAACTAAAATGTTTTAAGAAATGTCATCATAAAAATACATTTATTTACAACTGTGACAGTTTCTCAATGGCATCACTTTTGTCTTACATAATGCACTAGGACCTTCTGTGGCCCACACAATCTTACATCTAGTTATCATTATTCTATTCCATACACTTTGATAACATTAATGTATATTGAAAACATGATAATGTAAGGCCTCTGCTTCTTCCAAAGGGTAATGTTCTTCTGTCTCTTAATCCTACCCACACTATCTCTGAATATTCTTGTAGCACTCAACTTCAACTGTTTAACTGTCTCAAAGACATTTGCTTTATCCAGTAATCTCTAGCAGTTTCCATTAAATAATTTGAAGAACGGATTAGATACATTCCACGTTATCAAGACTGATAGGAACAAAATACAAAGCAATTCTACTAAAAGCAATTCACATATTTAACACAATACCAATACAAATACCATTATAATTCTTCACAATGATTGAAAAAATGATCCCTAAATTCATATGGAACAGCAGAAGGCCTTGGATATCCAAACATACCTTCAGCAAAACAAAACAAAAACCTCTGTTGTATCACCATACTCTATCTAAAGCTATATTACAAAGCCACTGTGACAAAAGCAGCATAGTTCTGGAAGAAAAACAGAAACATAGAACATAATTGAAGATCCAGACCTTAAGTCAAGTACCTACAGCTGCTTGATCTTTGACAAAGGTGCCAATAATGTAGACTGGAGAAAAGACAGCATCTTCAACAAATGCTGTTGGACAAATTGGATGAATATATGTAGAAAAAATGAAATTAGACCCACTCATTTTGCCACATACAAAAATCAAGTCAAGTGAACTAAAGACCTCAATATAAGCCCTGATACTCTTCAACTATTGGAAGAAAAAAATAGGAGGGACTCTCCACAATATAGGGCTGGGAAAATACTTCCTGAACAAAACCCCAGTAGCCCAGGATATTAAATAGGCACTGAACCATTGGGATCTCATGAAACTAAAAAAAAAAAAAATTTGTACAGAAAAATATATCAGAAGCAGAGCCAACAGATTATACAATGAATGTGAGAAAATCTTTGCCAGCTATATTGATGACAGAAGAATCTTCAAAGAACTCAAAAAACTAAACAATAAAAAAATAATCGAACAACCCACTCCAAAAAGTGAGGCAGAGAACTGAATAGGGAGTTCTCAGAGGAAGAAATCCAAATGGCTAACACACACTTAAGAAAATGTTCAACATCCCTAACCATTAGGGGAATGCAAATTAAAACAATTGTGAGATTCCACCTTACCCCAGTAAGGATAGCAAACATTAAAAAATCAACTGAAAAGAAATGTTGGCGAGGATATGGAGAAATAGGAACAATCATTTACTGTTGGTGTAAATGTAAAACTGGTACAAACATGTGGAAATCAATATGGAGACTTGGGAACAGGATTAATAGAGAGTTACCAACAGACCCTTTAATTCTCTTACTGGAAATTTGTCACGTCCGCCTCGACCAGCAAGGAAGACACAACTCTCGGACTCTTCTTTCAGCAGTTTATTCAGGAACCTTGAACAATCTTCTGACAACAATCTTCTGACTGACTGACTCACTCACTCACTCACTGACTCACTCACTGACTCACTCACTCACTGACTCACTGACTGCCTCACTCACTGACTGCCTCACTCACTCACTCACTCACTCACTGCTCACTCACTCACTCACTGCCTGCCTCACTCCCCCACTCACTCACTCACTCACTGACTCCCTCACTCACTGCCTGACTGCCTGCCTCACTCACTGCCTGCTTCACTGCCTCACTCACTCACTCACTCACTGACTGCCTGCTTCACTCACTCACTGACTCACTGCCCCACTGCCTCACTCACTCACTCACTCACTCACTGCTCACTCACTCACTCACTGCCTGCCTCACTCCCCCACTCACTCACTCACTCACTGACTCCCTCACTCACTGCCTGACTGCCTGCCCCAGGACAAGCCCGCCCAAAGCTTAAAAGCCTTTGAACAGCCAACCCTGGTAAGCCACGTGGTGAATGCAGATAGGTCACATATGCGGAAGCAAGCCTAGATCACGGCCCAAGCCAAATAAGGACTTGTTTATCCAGGAGAGCACTTTCGCCATCGGAAGGCGGAAGGCGGAAGCCAGCGCCATCTTTAAAAACGCGGCACCTCGCAGCTCTCTACAGTTCCCCCTTTTATGTTTTAAAACAAGCCACAGGTAAGAGTAGAGGTCTGATCTCTGATGATGCGTATTTTTGCAACCTTGATGCCTTTTTCTCAGAGGCGGGATCTGGGGCATCAACCCGCATGCAATCAAACATGCTCTTCTCTGGATTTTTAGGGCTAACCCAGAGTGCAGTGCTTAGCCTCGCAACCTGAGTAGAAAGAACAACTTTTAGTTGTAGCCAGCCAGACTTAGGGGGACTGTGCAGCCTCTATGGCAGTAAAGGCTTGAATGATCATAGCTGCATCCTGTCATTGTGTGACCCTGATTTTACATAGACACCACAAGCAAACCAGAGAGACCGGTAACAGAAGGCCTGCTAAAGAGCACCCAAACCCGCCCATTCCTTCAGATGATTCATAGCGGAGATCAGCCAAGATGACAATCCAGATGTGAAAGAGAGGTCCATGTGGGTAGAATTCACATTGACTACTGCCAGTCTCAGTTCTCTTAAGGTATCTTCAAATTCAAGCGACCAATTCTGTAATAGAAAACTAGACAAAAATCTGGATAAATTTGCAGCCCTAGTATAATCCAAGGTCTTTTAACAACATTAGCAAGGAGAAACTAAAACAATGCAAAAACTCAACCACCATCAGCAGTCATCAAACTTCTGCAGTTCAAGTTCAATATAGCCTTGAAAAGCAGGTTCCTTCTCCAGTCAGCTCTTTCCAAGAATTTGCATTTTTTACAGTCTTTCCTCAGGCATCCTCTCCATTGTTTTAATGTAAATCAAGTCAGGCCACCTTCCTTCCACCTTCATTAAGATTGCTAATGCGTTGACAATAGCAGCTTCAGTAACCTAAAACCTCAGTGCCTCTGCTTTTACCTTGCTTGAGATTTTCCAACTTAAAATCTTAAAATCTCAGTCCGATATCTTTAGCCAAGCACATCAGTCCATTACAAATTTAACCTTGATCAAACTTTCTGGGCCTGGATAGCAGAACGTAGCCATCCCTTATGCCAGTAGCCCAGTTCCAACAAAGTCCTCTGCAGTCTTTCCTTCCCCTTTTCATTGTTTGCCTTTTCCCACCTTTCTTCCTCGAGGCAGTTCCTCACTAACCTCCAGATCGATCTTACCCCGCCCTTAAGCGTGCCTTGGTCTGCTGCAAAATCCAGAGCACGCAAACCAAGGGGCTATGGCATCCAGGAACCTCTCCAGGGTACTCCCCTTTATCTTTAAGTTTTTTGAACGAAGCAGCTCATTCAGAGCCAAAAAATTGGGTGCGAGTGAGAAGCGCCCATGGTTAAAACTTGCAAAAGATTCTTTAAAACTTTTACTTTCAGTTCCTACACACATGAACCCTTCCTGCTCCCCTCTTTTTCTACCGGGAGGAGCAAAATTCCCCGCTTTTGTCGCACACATTCCCACCTTACCTGGGAACTTTCCTGCTCCCTCTTTTCTACCGAGAAGAGCAAAATCCCTGCTTTTGTCGCGGATTCCCACCTTACCTGGAACTTACCAGTGCACTGCCTGACTGCAGAAAGTTCTGAGTCCCTCTTCGGACTCTTCTTTCAAACAGTTTATTCAGGAACCTTACTACTGCCTGACTGCAGAAAGTTCTGAGTCCCTCTTCGGACTCTTCTTTCAACAGTTTATTCAGGAACCTTACTTTTCTTTTAGATGTTTTACTCAAGCGCTCTTCTCTCACCTCCTCTAAAAATTTTTTTAACTGCTTCTGAATCATTCTCGTTTTCCCTATGTAATATGACTAGACACACTACAACACAAATACACCACATGAGGTTAACCAACTTTTATACACTAATAAGACACGAAACAAATATACATTAATTGGCGGCTATCATTTTTAAAGAAATCTTCTCACTCGTTTCCTCTAAGGAAACCTTATTGTGGCGCCTTTTAACCCTAATACTGGAAGATGTATTGCCCATTTTGCTATGGGACCTTATCGTCTCTCTACCGGAGAACTTGCCTTTACCCTTTTTGTCCACTTACCTGGAACTTACCAGCTAGCTGCCCTGCAAGTTCTGAGTTCCCCGTACGGGCCACCATTTGTCACAACTGCCTCGACCAGCAAGGAAGACACAACTCTCGGACTCTTCTTTCAGCAGTTTATTCAGGAACCTTGAACAATCTTCTGACAACAATCTTCTGACTGACTGACTCACTCACTCACTCACTGACTCACTCACTGACTCACTCACTCACTGACTCACTGACTGCCTCACTCACTGACTGCCTCACTCACTCACCCACTCACCACTGCTCACTCCACTCACCCACTGCCTGCCTCACTCCCCACTCCTCACTCACTCACTGTTGACTCCCTCACTCACTGCCTGACTGCCTGCCTCACTCACTGCCTGCTTCACTGCCTCACTCACTCACTCACTCACTCACTGACTGCCTGCTTCACTCACTCACTGACTCACTGCCCCACTGCCTCACTCACTCACTCACTCACTCACTGCTCACTCACTCACTCACTGCCTGCCTCACTCCCCCACTCACTCACTCACTCACTGACTCCCTCACTCACTGCCTGACTGCCTGCCCCCGGGACAAGCCCGCCCAAAGCTTAAGAAGCCTTTGAACAGCCAACCCTGGTAAGCCACGTGGTGAATGCAGATAGGTCCACATATGCGGAAGCAAGCCTAGATCACGGCCCAAGCCAAATAAGGACTTGTTTATCCAGGAGAGCACTCGCCATCGGGAAGGCGGAAGGCGGAAGCCAGCGCCATCTTTAAGGCGCGGCACCTCGCAGCTCTCTACAGAAATTTACCGAAAAAGCTCCACATCTCAGTTCAGAGATATTTTCTCAACTGTTTGTAGCTGGTCAGTTCATAATAGCTAAAAACTGGAGTCAATCCAGGTGCCCATAATTGGATGAATGAGAGAGAGTGAGATGAAACCTAACTTCAAAATACTCCTGTTTGTCTTTCTTCTCTATCTTTTTTCTTTTCCCCTGGCAGTGGCCTGTAATTCCCTGTACCAGTATTCGATCTATATCCACAATGAGCTGTTGATCAGAGAGACCTACTAAACACTTGTTTACCCACCAGAAGTTAATGCTAAGTCCCTACTGCTGAAGACACCATACACTATCAGTACAGACCAATGAGAGACCTGGTTGGAATCCAGAGGAGAGCCAGTCCCCAGTCAATTAACTCATCTAGCACTGGAAGGCACTACATGAGCTTCCAGGGAGAGTGACCAACTTCTTTCCAAGCAACTCAAAGTCTAAGTGACTCAGAAACAAACAACCTGATGTGATGCTCATAAAAGTACAATAGTGGCACACAGCCATGGTGGCAACCAACTGTTCTTGAATTAGCTAACAGATCTCCTCAGTGGAAAGGAAACCATATCTGGAACTTGGAAAGAAGTCAAAATCATGTCCAGATAATGATTCTGCTTCCCATTGTCAAGTTCTCACTAACCTCAGACTATAAGAGAGTCTACACCCTTTTAATTCTCTCTAAATTAATAATGGTTATCCCAGTTAACTGGTGCTGACTTCATTCTCCATTGGAGAAACTGCTTCTCTTTTTCAGAGGGGAGCTGGACCTGAGGAGATAAACAACCCAGTGTTGTCAACCCTGGCCTCAGCTGAGACAAAGGAGGAATTGGGGGAATGAGCTAAAGATCTGCTTTCTTAGTGAATCTGATATCAGCACATGGGTGAAGTATATAGACACCAAGGACACTCAACACCTGCCAAACCAGAGATCCAGAGGCTCCTGAGTGCCCATCACTGAAGTAAACATAAAATGCTCCCGGCATGGCTCAAGGGATTTTGCGTAAGAGGGGGCAGAAAGATTGGTGGAGCCACAAGTGGAGACATTTTACAAAGAGACATTGCCTATTCCCACCCACAGTCCCCATGTGGTTGACCTGCATCCCTAATGAGGAAGGCCTCTGCATAAAAAGGGCAGGCAGGAGGGAAAGATGATACCTACATGTGTTGTTTCCATACTAAATATGTTCATAGCTAATAAAAATTGCAGTAGAAAGGAAATATAAATGGAAACTGAAGGATTTGTGCATTTGTGGGGGCATGTGGGTAGAGTGTGTACGTGTATTTGTGTTTAGCTATGTGGGAGGTATGTGTCAGTATGTGCATGGTTACTGTGATGGTTAACTGTGTCAACTTGATCTGTTTATGAATCCACAGAAATTCCTCACAGGTGTGTCTCTGAGGTTGCTTCAAGGAAGGATTAACTAAAGGAAAAATCCTTCCCCCAGGGTGAGCTCTTCCCCCAGAGTAGGTGGCCCCTTGATGGTGAGGGGCCAGGTTTATCAAAAGAAGCTCTAGGAAGCAAAGTGTCCCCTCCTCCCATCTTGATGCCATTGCTACTCATTGTTCGCTGCTTGCTGCTATCCAGAGTGGACTGAAAAACAGTGTGGACTGAAGAGCATGATCTCTACAGGACTCTTCCAGGCCTTCAGTGCCAGATTGGGACTGCTGAGGCATCCAGCCTCAAGTACTGAGAAGCTACTGCATTCCTGGACTCTTGGACCTGCAACTTGTTATTTATGGACTGTTGTAAGCTATTCAAATCAATGCCCTTGTAATACAATTCATTATATTGGATCTGTTCCTCTAGAGAACTCTGACTAATATGGATTGTGGTACCAAGTGTGGCTCTAGAGAAACAGAATTATAAGTATGGATTTACCTAGTGGGCTTGGTGCTCTCTGGAGATGGTTCTCCAACTTCAGTGCCATTAATAAGGCATTAATAAGGAGAGCACTTTTACTGGTAATAAGGAGAGCACTAATAATCCATGGTGTGCACTATTTAAAGAACTCCATGAGATAGATGTATTTGGTGATCCTGAGTCATATATTGTGAACACCAAGGAATTTGTGATGCTGTATGTAGAACTTTTGAATATTTGTGGAAAAGTAAAATGAATGATGATGCTGGATGGTTTCTTCTAGCATCTCTGGATAAACTATTGGGAGAAAAGAAGAAGCTCTGAAAAGAAATTTCCAAGCTTAAGATGCACATACATGATCTGAAGTTTTCGAAGGTTGTCCTGGAGGAGAGTCTTCTCTCTAGCCAGAACAGGGCTTAAATTGCAGAAAACCTAACTCAAGCTCTCATTGTAAGAATGGCTACCTTGCGATGTAAGCTCATTCCCAGACTCACAGGCTATCAGAACTTAAATGAAGGCACTTATTGGAAAAGAACGGGATCCTATGACTTGGGATGGGGATGTGTGGGGAAAACCTGAAGAAACTGGGGACATTGATTCTAAAATTCTAAAGAAGTTGTTTTGCATGAGAATGTGGCTTCCCCTCCTTTGGGGCAGTTCCATCCCACTCCCACACCCTAAAGTATTGCCCTCTCTACACTTGCCTGAGGGACTCACTCTTTCTTGACTAAGGAATGAGTAATGACTCTCCCTGAAGGAGGTGCTGATGCTTCTCAGTGCCCACCCATATTTGCCTCTAGGCCTATAACAAGGCATAAGGCTAGGCATGCCCCTAAAGGTGAGATAGAAAGCAAGACTCAAGAGGAAGTGAGGTACACCCTAAAGAACTTCAGGAGTCTTCTAACTTGTACAGGCAGAAGCATGGGGAATATGTGTGGGAATGGATTTTAAGGGTGCAGGATGATGGTGGAAGTAATATAAGATTAGATCAGGTTGAATTTATTAACAAGGGTCCACTGTGCAGAGATTTTAGATTTAACAGTGCAGCTCATTCAATTGGAAGAGGGGCTAAGAGTTTATTTGATTTGTTGGCTGAAGTATGGATCCAAAGTTGGCCTACTGAGAACAACATCAAGCTGCCTGATATCCCTTGGCTTAATGTTGGTGAAGGGACTACAAGGCTTTGAGGACTTGGAATGCTGGAGTGGATTTGCCATGTAAATTCATCTTTACCCCGAAAACAGGAGTGTCCAGAAGATGTGCCATTCACTAAGATTATAAGAAACAGATTTGTGAAGGGAACCCCAGCATTCTTAAAGTTGCCAGTAGGTGCCATAACAGGTAAAGAAGATATCACAGTGGGAGTTGCAGTTGCACATTAGGTGACTTAGATGCACTGCGTCTAACTGGATCTCGGGGTAACAAGGGCCAAGTATCAACATGAATCACCACAGGCAAGGTGAGCATGTTTACCTAATGGACAGTGTAGGCAAAACAATACTCATAACAGTATGATTTGTGTAGACCTTTGGTACTTTCTGATTATAGATTTAAAAGCCTACTAAAGGACTTCCAGGTAAGATGCAGCTTAGGAGCCAAGCAAAACCAGATCAGGGAGGGATTTAAGCAAAACTACAGAAAAATAAACTCTTCTTCTGAAAAGTACAGGCTAATTTTTCCAGTGAAACAGTGGAGAAGCAGGAGACAGCCAGAGTACCACTGTGGAGCTTGCAGTCCAATCCTAAACAGCCCAGTCCACCTCAGCCCTGATCCACACACCAGGCACCAGCCACGAGGCATGCCTAACAGCAGCAATAGAGACCAAATAAGGGGGCTTGCCAACCTCATCAGCCTCCTTGCAGAGCCCAGAAATCTAAAGAAAAGTATGCTGAGCTACTAAAAGGGATACAGGGGAACAGTGTGAGCAACTACAAGCTTCCTGAACTCAACAATTCCCCAACCATCAGAACTGCAAACTGCCAGCATTCAACTGCCAGTGGCAGCACATCCAGCACAGCTGAGCCAATATCAGCTCCACAGCACAACACCAGAAGTGCATCCAGCACAGCTGAGCAAAGCTCAAGCTCCAGAGCTCAGGGAACGAGGTGGGCACTCAGCGCTGGTGAGATTGGAAGCCACAACAAAAGGTAACAAGACTGTAGTAGACAGCTTCAGGTTCGCTGAGATGAACTTCCAGACCAGGCACAGTTATGGAGGAAGGGATATTATTTATTGAAGCTTACAGATCCAGGGGAAGTTCCATAATGGCAGAAGAAGCGACCTGCTCTCACAAGGCCAAGCAGAGAGACAGCAAAGCCCGCAGCCACACAGCACACTGAGTAAAAACTACAGCCCCCAAAAGTCACACAGCACACTTACAGGACATTTATTTATTATTTAAGAGAGAGAGAGAGAGTAAAAAAGGGCAAATAGAGCCTTATGGCTGCAAATGGTCCAGATACAGGCAGGAAGATACATGCACCACATTGTGCATATGGCTTTACATGAATTCTGAGGAATTGAACCTGGGTCCTTAAGCTTTGCAGGGAAGAACCTTAACTATGGAGCATCTCTCCAGCCTTCAATTTTATGTCATCACGTCCCCTCCTGTTTTAAATGAGTTAAGTAGGTACCATCAGCTATTGTGAAGTCACACATTCAAAGGCCACTTGGTGTCTGGAAGAGAGTATTGTGAGCACACCTCCCCTTCTTTTGACTCTTACATTACTCCTGTTATCTCTTCTACAATGGACCTGAGCCATGCAGGAAGTGATAGAGGTGGTTTATGTTCACTTTCTGGCTTCTGAGGCCATGAGTTATTGGAGAAAATGAGATAGTCATGGTGCTGCGGGAGTGGAGACATTGAATATAATAATGCCTCACCCTCCCTTGAGAGAAAAACCACATATTCACGATGCAGAGCAGGATTATCTGATGGATTCTCTCATCAGGCACATATTTGGTTATAAAGAGGTGAGATCCCATGAGTATTTGAGACTGAAGTCAATAGAGATAGGAACAGGATTGCAAAGGAATATGGGCAAAAGAGGCAGATTTTGATGACCGATAACACTGGAAAAGAGCTTATTCCACGAGCAGTTGGGTTGAAGGCTTTCTGGTCAAGATCCATGTGGGGAAATACGGGGTCAAATAATACCACGAGAACACACAGACTTAAAGCAAGTAGGAGGTTGTGTGCTCACACTGACACAAAAGCCATACAGAATACAACTCTGTAAAGTGAAGAATTAAGCAGTAAATTAATTTAGCAAGGACCCAAAGATGGAGATGGGGTGTTAGTATCTTTGCCTCATGTGGGGATGTGATATTTACCATGTAGCTAGATATAAAGCTGGGGTAGATATGAATGATTTAGTCTTGTCAATCTGGTTCATAATATGAAAAAGAGCTGCCAAAAACAGGTTTACTAAAGAAAAAGACACAAGAGCCTCTACTTTTAAAAAAGCAAAGAAGAGGTTTTCCCACTTAAAATCTTAAAATCTCAGTCCAATTTCTTTAGCCAAGCAACAAAATTTGTTAACAAATTTAAGTAACTATATAAACAAAATGACAGTAAGTAAAAAATTTAAATAAAATGACAGTAAATAAAACATACATACAATGACAGTAAATAAAATAAATACATAAAATGACACTAAATACAATCTATAAACAGAATGGCAATAAAGAAAATATATACATAAAATGACAGTAAATAAAATATATGAACAAGAAGGCCACACCACACACCATTGTTAGATGGAGCTAAGCTCAGGGGACAGAGGTCAAGGGGAGAGCCATCTCTGAGCTGCTGCCTGGGTGATCAGGGCCTGCACAAAGAGGCAGCACCATTGTGAGGCGGTCATGCTCCAAGTGGAGAATCATGCCTGGGTGGCTGCCTGGGTGGTGAGGGCCAGCACAAGGGAGGCTGGAATAAGGGCCATGCTGCACTCCATTGTGAGATGAGGCCGAGCTGCAGAGCTTGTGCACCAAGGGTAGAGCCCTTCCTGACCTGGGTGGGTGTGTTCCACCCTTCCTGATGGCAGAAGAAGTGACCTGTGGGAGTCTGAAAGCAGCCAACCGACTTGGATCCTACAGGTCATTTTCACCTTCCAATCCCAACCCTCCCCAAAAAGAATTATCTGAAGAAAGGCGGAAGTCCATGGTAACTGTGCCCTGGCAGTAGCCCCTGAGAGAAAGTTGGATTGATCTCACCCCAAAAAGCCAGACAGTGAATAACACTGATTGAAAAGCCACCAGCGTAGACACTAGGAGATCCAGGCCTCTCAAAGACTTTGCACAAGTTGCCCAGAGGAGCCACACTCGAAGTAGACTGTGTTCAGGCTCAAATGCACCCATTCCTATCTAGTGGAATGTGATGGTTAAGTTTGTGTCAACTTGATTTGTTTAGGAATCCACAGACATTCCTCATAAGTGTGTTTCTGAGGCTGCCTCTAGGAAGGATTAACTAAAGGAAGAATCCTTCCCCCAGGGGTAAGCCTTCCCCCAGAGTGGGTGGCCCAGAGTGGGCAGCCCCTCTTGGAGGAGGGCTGGTTGATAAAAAAGAGCTCTGGGAAGAAAGGCTCTCTCTCCCACCTGGCTGCCAGTGCTACTAGCTGCTTGGTTTTTCTGCTTGGTACCTGCTGCTTGGTGTTGCTGCTCTCCAGTGTGGACTGAAGACCAGGGTGGACTGAAGAGCAGCGTATCTCCAGGAAGCCTCCAGGCCTTCAGTGCCGGATTGGGACTGCTGAGGCCTCCAGCCTCATGCACTGAGCAGCTACCGGGTTTCTTGACTCTCGGACCTGCAACCTGCTATTGCTGGACTGTGTAAGCTAATCCAATAAATCCCTTTAATACAATTCATTCTGTCCATTCTGTTCCTCTAGAGAACCCTGACTAATACAGATTCTGGTACCAGGAGTGGTTCTAGAGAAACAGAATTGTAAGGATGGATTTCCCTAGTAGGCTTGGTGCTCTGTGGAGTTGGTTCTCCAACTCTAGTACCACTAAAGGCTCTGCTGGTAATAAGGAGAGCACTTTAAGTGGTAATAAGGAGGGCACTAATAATCCATGGTGTGAACTATTTAACGAACTCTTTGAGATAGATGTATTTAGTGATTCTGAGTCATATCTTGTGAGGAGCAAGGAATTTAGTGACTCTATATCTAGAACTTTTGAATATTTGTGGAAAAGTAAGACGAATGATGATGCTGGATGGTTTCTTCTGGCATCTCTAGATAAACTGTTGAGAGAAAAGCAGAAGCTCCAAAAGGAAAATTCCAAGCTTAAGACCCATGTACATGATCTGAAGGTTTCTAAGGGTGCCCTGGAGGAAAATCTCCTGTCTAGTCAGAACAGGGCTCGAATTGCAGAAAACCAAACTCAAGCTCTCATTGTAAGATTGGCTAACTTGCAGTGTAAGCTCAATTCCCAGCCTCACAAACTATCAGAAGTTAAAGTGAGGGCATTGGTTGGAAAAGAGTGGGATCCCATGACTTGGGATGGGGATGTATGGGAAGACCCTGAAGAATCTGGGGACATTGAACTCTCAGATTCTGAAGAAGTTGTTTGCATGAGAATGTGGCTTCCCCTCCTTTAGCTGCAGGTGCACCCCCCCTGACCCCTGAGGGAATCACTCCTTCTTTGTCTGAGGAAGCAGTAATGACCCTCCCTGCAGGATGTGCTGATGCTTCTCAGAGCCCACCCATCTTTGCCTCAAGGCCTATAACTAGGCGTAAGGCTAGGCATGCCCTAAAGGGGGAGTTAGAAAGCATGACTCAAGAGGAAGTGAGATACACCCCTAAAGAACTTCAGGAGCTTTCTAACTTGTACAGGCAGAAGCATGGGGAATATATGTGGGAATGGATTTTAAGAGTGTGGGGATGATGGAGGAAGGAATATAAAATTAGATCAAGCTGAATTTATTGAAATGGGCCCACTAACCAGAGATTTTAGATTTAACACTGCAGCTCATGCAGTTGGAAGAGGTGCCAAGAGTTTATTTGATTGGTTGGCTGAAGTATGGATCCAAAGATGGCCTACTGTGAATGAGCTTGAGCTGCCTGATATCCCTTGGCTTAATGTTGATGAAGGGATTAAAAGGCTCAGAGAACTTGGAATGCTGGAGTGGATTTACCATGTAAACTCATCTTTAAGCCCGCAATGGGAGCGTGCAGAAGATGTGCCCTTCACTAAGACTATAAGAAACAGATTTGTGAGGGGAGCACCAGCACACTTAAAGTCCCCAATCATTGGTCTTTTATGTAAAGAAGACATCACAGTGGGAACCGCAGTTGCTGCATTAGGTGACTTAGATGCAATGGGTCTAACTGGCTCTCAGGGTAACAAGGGCCAAGTATCAGCACTGAATCACCAAAGGCAAGGTGAGCGTGTTTACCATAATGGACAGCGCAGGCAAAACAATGCTCGTAACAGTATGACTCGTGTAGACCTTTGGTACTGGCTGCTTAATCATGGTGTTCCCAGAAGTGAAATAGATAAAAAGCCTACTAAGTTCCTGCTTGATCTGTATAAGCAGAAAAGTTCCAGAGCAAAGAACCCAAAGGCCACTTTGAATTATAGCAACAGAGAATCAAGGCCTCTTAACCAGTTTCCAGACTTGAGCCAGTTTACAGATCCTGAACCCCTTGATTGAAGGGGTGGCCGGGTACCTTTGAGGAAGGACCCTCCCATAATCCCCAAAAGTTTCAATATTAAGCTTAGTCCTATCCTTCCTCAGAGGGACCTACGGCCTTTTGCTAGGGTAACTGTACACTGGGGAAAAGGAAATAATCAGACTTTTTGGGGCTTACTGGACACTGGCTCTGAATTGACATTGATTCCAGGACACCCTAACCGGCATCGTGGCCCTCCAGTTAAAGTAGGTGCTTATGGAGGTCAGGTGATCAATGGAGTTTTGGCAAATGTTAGACTGACAGTAGGTCCAGTGGGTCCCCAAACTCATCCTGTGGTTATTTCCCCAGTCCCAGAATGCATAATTGGGATAGATATACTTAGGAGCTGGCAAAACCCCCACATTGGTTCTTTGACTTGTGGGGTGAGGGCCATTATGGTTGGAAAGGCCAAATGGAAGCCATTGGAGCTCCCTCTACCAAGGAAAATAGTGAACCAGAAACAGTATCGCATCCCTGGAGGAATTGCAGAGATTAATGCCACTATAAAGGACTTGAAGGATGCGGCGGGGGGGTGGGGGTGGTGGTTCCCACCACATCCCCTTTAACTCCCCTATTTGGCCTGTTCAGAAGACAGACGGATCTTGGAGAATGACAGTGGATTATCGGAAACTTAATCAGGTGGTGACTCATATTGCAGCTGCTGTACCAGATGTGGTTTCTTTACTTGAGCAGATTAACACATCTCCTGGTACCTGGTATGCAGCTACTGATCTTGCGAATGCCTTCTTCTCCATACCTGTCCATAAGGACCACCAGAAGCAACTTGCCTTCAGCTGGCAAGGTCAGCAGTACACATTTACTGTGTTACCTCAAGGTTATAGTAACTCTCCAGCCCTGTGTCATAGCTTAGTTTGCAGGGATCTTGATTGCGTGTGCCTTCCACAAGGTGTCACATTGGTCCATTATATCGATGACATTATGCTGATTGGATTGAATGAGCAGGAGGGGATGGGAAATAAATCATCCAAAATTCAAGGACCTTCCTCCTCTGTGAAATTTCTAGGAGTTCAGTGGTGTGGGGCATGCAGGGATATTCCTTCTAAGGTGAAGGATAAGTTGTTGCACCTGGCCCCTCCTACCACTAAGAAGGAAGCACAACGTCAACGTCTAGTGGGCCTATTTGGATTTTGGAGACAGCACATTCCTCACTTGGGTGTGTTACTCCGTCCCATATACCAAGTGACTCGGAAAGCTACTAGTTTTCAGTGGGGCCCAGAACAAGAGAAGGCTCTTCAACAGGTCCAGGCTGCTGTGCAGGCGACTCTGCCACTTGGGCCATATGATCCAGCAGATCCAATGATACTTGAGGTGTCAGTGGCAGATAGGGATGCTGTTTGGAGCCTTTGGCAGGCCCCCATAGGTGAATCACACCGGAGGCCCTTGGGATTCTGGAGCAAGGCCCTGCCATCATCTGCAGACAATTATTCTCCCTTTGAGAGACAGCTCTTGGCTTGCTATTGGGCCTTAATAGAAACTGAACGCTTGACAATGGGCCATCAAGTTATTATGCGACCTGAACTGCCCATTATGAGCTGGGTGTTATCTGACCCACCAGGCCATAAAGTTGGACGTGCACAGCAGCAGTCCATCATCAAGTGGAAGTGGTATATCCGTGATCGGGCTCGAGCAGGCCCTGAAGGCACAAGTAAGTTACATGAGGAGGTTGCCCAAATGCCTATGGTTGCTACTCCTGTTTCAATGCCTTCTGTCCCCAAGCATGCACCTATGGCATCATGGGGTGTGCCCTATGATCAGTTGACTGAAGAGGAGAAGACCAGGGCATGGTTTACAGATGGTTCAGCACGCTATGCGGGCACGTCCCAGAAGTGGACAGCTGCAGCATTACAGCCCCTTTCTGGGACAACTCTGAAGGACTGTGGTGAAGGGAAGTCTTCACAATGGGCAGAACTACAGGCAGTACACATGGTTGTGCATTTTGCTTGGAAAGAAAAATGGCCAGATGTGCGGTTATACACTGATTCCTGGGCTGTGGCCAATGGTTTGGCAGGATGGTCCAGGACATGGAAAGAGCATGATTGGAAAATTGGTGAAAAGGACATTTGGGGAAGATGTATGTGGATAGAGCTCTCTGAATGGGCAAAGGATATAAAGATACTTGTGTCCCATGTTAATGCTCATCAGAAGGTGACCTCATCAGAGGAGGACTTTAATAATCAAGTAGATAAGCTGACACATTCTGTGGACAGTGGTCAACCTCTTTCCTCAGCCACCCCTGTCATTGCCCAATGGGCCCATGAACAAAGTGGCCATGGTGGCAGGGATACAGGTTATGCATGGGCCCAACAACACGGACTTCCACTAACTAAGGCTGACCTGGCT
>JAEOAD010002593.1:0-17849 GCA_036365145.1 Orientallactaga sibirica | reverse complement strand
CTAGTTAGTATAATCTAACCAAGACGTAAATTGTAGTAGATTCGCTCATTTCTAAAGCAGTTTGTTGAGAAAACAAACACCTTCATTGCGAACACAGTACTGTGTTAAATGAGCTAGTTCTGTTCTCGCAATCAGTTGCTTTCTTACGAAGAGAGTTGAGCGCAGCAAGTTGAAACTTTCCCTTGTTTGTGTAATCTAACAAGATGTACAAAGTAGTAGATTCGCTCACTTCTAAAGTAGTTTGTTAAGAAACAATCATCTTCATTTCCGAAAACTGTATCGTGAAATGAGCTAGTTCTGTTCTCGGAATCACTTGCCTTCTTACAAAGAGGCTTGAGGCAGCAAGTTCAAACATTCCTAGTTAGTGTAATCTAACAAGATGTACAACTTAATAGATTCAGCTCATTTCTAAAGTAATTTGTTTAGAAAACAATCATCTTCGTTTTTGAAAACTGTACTGTGTGAAATGAGCTGGTTCTGTTCTCTGAATCAGTAACTTTCTTAAGAAGAGGGTTGAGTGCAGCAAGTTCAAACTTTCCTTGTTTGTGTAATCTAACAAGATGTACAACTTAGTAGATTCGCCTCATTTCTAAAGTAGTTTGTTTAGAAAACAAACATCTTCATTGCCGAACACTGTACTCTGTGAAATGGGCTAGTTCTGTTCTTGAATCAGTTGCTTTTACAAAGAGAGTTGAGTGCAGCAAGTTCAAACTTTCCTTGTTTGTGTAATCTAACAAGATGTAAAGTAGTATCTTCGCCTCACTTCTAAAGTAGTTTGTTTAGAAAACAAACATCTTCATTGCCGAACACAGTACTGTGTGAAATGGGCTAGTTCTGTTCTCGGAATCAGTTGCTTTCTTACCAAGAGGGTTGAGTTCAGCAAGTTCAAACTTTCCTTGTTTGTGTAAACTAACAAGATGTAAATGGTAGTAGATTTGCCTCATTTCTAAAGCAGTTTGTTTAGAAAACAAACACCTTCATTGCCGGAACACAGTACTGTGTGAAATGAGCTAGTTGTTCTCGAATCAGTTGCTTTCTTACGAAGAGAGTTGAGCGCAGCAAGTTGAAACTTTCCTTGTTTGTGTAATCTAACAAGATGTACAAAGTAGTAGATTCGCCTCACTTCTAAAGTAGTTTGTTTAGAAAACAATCATCTTCATTTCCAAAAAACTGTATCGTGTGAAATGAGCTAGTTCTGTTCTCGGAATCACTTGCTTCTTACAAAGAGGCTTGAGTGCAGCAAGTTCAAACATTCCTAGTTAGTGTAATCTAACAAGATGTACAACTTAATAGATTCAGCTCATTTCTAAAGTAATTTGTTTAGAAAACAATCATCTTCGCTTTTGAAAACTGTACTGTGTGAAATGAGCTGGTTCTGTTCTCTGAATCAGTAACTTTCTTAAGAAGAGGGTTGAGTGCAGCAAGTTCAAACTTTCCTTCTTTGTGTAATCTAAGAAGATATACAACTTAGTAGATTCACCCCATTTCTAAAGTAGTTTGTTTAGAAAACAAACATCTTCATTTGCCAACACTGTACTCTGTGAAATAAGCTAGTTCTGTTCTTGAATCAGTTGCTTCCTTACAAAAATCGCTTGAGTGCAGCAAGTTCAAACTTTCCTTGTTTGTGTAATCTAACAAGATGTACAAAGTAGTATCTTCGCCTCACTTCTAAAGTAGTTTGTTTAGAAAACAAACATCTTCATTGCCAACACAGTACTGTGTGAAATGGGCTAGTTCTGTTCTCGAATCAGTTGCTTTCTTACGAAGAGGGCTGAGTTCAGCAAGTTCAAACTTTCCTTGTTTGTGTAAACTAACAAGATGTAAATGGTAGTAGATTCGCCTCATTTTCTAAAGCAGTTTGTTTAGAAAACAAACACCTTCATTGCCGAACACAGTACTGTGTGAAATGAGCTAGTTCTGTTCTCGAATCAGTTGTTTTCTTACGAAGAGAGTTGAGCGCAGCAAGTTGAAACTTTCCTTGTTTGTGTAATCTAACAAGATGTACAAAGTAGTAGATTCGCCTCACTTCTAAAGTAGTTTGTTTAGAAAACAATCATCTTCATTTCCGAAAACTGTATCGTGAAATGAGCTAGTTCTGTTCTCGAATCACTTGCCTTCTTACAAAGAGGCTTGAGTGCAGCAAGTTCAAACATTCCTAGTTAGTGTAATCTAACAAGATGTACAACTTAATAGATTCAGCTCATTTCTAAAGTAATTTGTTTAGAAAACAATCATCTTCGTTTTTGAAAACTGTACTGTGTGAAATGAGCTGGTTCTGTTCTTCTGAATCAGTAACTTTCTTAAGAAGAGGGTTGAGTGCAGCAAGTTCAAACTTTCCTTCTTTGTGTAATCTAAGAAGATATACAACTTAGTAGATTCACCTCATTTCTAAAGTAGTTTGTTTAGAAAACAAACATCTTCATTTGCCTAACACTGTACTCTGTGAAATAAGCTAGTTCTGTTCTTGGAATCAGTTGCTTCCTTAAAAATCGCTTGAGTGCAGCAAGTTCAAACTTTCCTTGTTTGTGAAATATAACAAGATGTACAAAGTAGTATCTCGCCACTTCTAAAGTAGTTTGTTTAGAAAACAAACATCTTCATTGCCAACACAGTACTGTGTGAAATGGGCTTGTTCTGTGTTCTCGAATCAGTTGCTTTCTTACGAAGAGGGTTGAGTTCAGCAAGTTCAAACTTTCCTTGTTTGTGTAAACTAACAAGATGTAAATGGTAGTAGATTCACCTCATTTCTAAAGCAGTTTGTTTTAGAAAACAAACACCTTCATTGCCGAACACAGTACTGTGTGAAATGAGCTAGTTCTGTTCTCGAATCAGTTGCTTTCTTACGAAGAGAGTTGAGCGCAGCAAGTTGAAACTTTCCTTGTTTGTGTAATCTAACAAGATGTACAAAGTAGTAGATTCGCCTCACTTCTAAAGTAGTTTGTTTAGAAAACAATCATCTTCATTTTTTGAAAACTGTATCGTGAAATGAGCTAGTTCTGTTCTCGAATCACTTGCCTTTCTTACAAAGAGGGTTGAGTGCAGCAAGTTCAAACATTCCTAGTTAGTGTAATCTAACAAGATGTACAACTTAATAGATTCAGCTCATTTTCTAAAGTAATTTGTTTAGAAAACAATCATCTTCGTTTTTGAAAACTGTACTGTGTGAAATGAGCTGGTTCTGTTCTCTGAATCAGTAACTTTCTTAAGAAGAGGGTTGAGTGCAGCAAGTTCAAACTTTCCTTCTTTGTGTAATCTAAGAAGATATACAACTTAGTAGATTCACTCATTTTCTAAAGTAGTTTGTTTAGAAAACAAATATCTTCATTTGCCCAACACTGTACTCTGTGAAATAAGCTAGTTCTGTTCTGGAATCAGTTGCTTCCTTACAAAATCGCTTGAGTGCAGCAAGTTCAAACTTTCCTTGTTTGTGTAATCTAACAAGATGTACAAAGTAGTATCTTCGCCATCACTTCTAAAGTAGTTTGTTTAGAAAACAAACATCTTCATTGCCGAACACAGTACTGTGTGAAATGGGCTTGTTCTGTTCTCGAATCAGTTGCTTTCTTACGAAGAGGGTTGAGTTCAGCAAGTTCAAACTTTCCTTGTTTGTGTAAACTAACAAGATGTAAAAGGTAGTAGATTCACCTCATTTCTAAAGCAGTTTGTTTAGAAAACAAACACCTTCATTGCCAAACACAGTACTGTGTGAAATGAGCTAGTTCTGTTCTCGAATCAGTTGCTTTTACCTAAGAGAGTTGAGCGCAGCAAGTTGAAACTTTCCTTGTTTGTGTAATCTAACAAGATGTACAAAGTAGTAGATTCACCTCACTTCTAAAGTAGTTTGTTTAGAAAACAATCATCTTCATTTCAAAAACTGTATCGTGTGAAATGAGCTAGTTCTGTTCTCTTCGAATCACTTATGCTTTCTTACAAAGAGGGTTGAGTGCAGCAAGTTCAAACATTCCTAGTTAGTGTAATCTAACAAGATGTACAACTTAATAGATTCAGCTCATTTCTAAAGTAATTTGTTTAGAAAACAATCATCTTCATTTTTGAAAACTGTACTGTGTGAAATGAGCTGGTTCTGTTCTCTGAATCAGTAACTTTCTTAAGAAGAGGGTTGAGTGCAGCAAGTTCAAACTTTCCTTGTTTGTGTAATCTAACAAGATGTACAAAGTAGTAGATTCACCTCATTTCTAAAGTAGTTTGTTTAGAAAACAAACATCTTCATTGCCGAACACTGTACTGTGTGAAAATGAGCTAGTTCTGTTCTCGGAATCAGTTGCTTTCTTACAAGAGAGTTGAGCGCAGCAAGTTCAAACTTTCCTTGTTTGTGTAATCTAACAAGATGTACAAAGTAGTAGATTCGCCTCACTTCTAAAGTAGTTTGTTTAGAAAACAAACATCTTCATTTCCGAAAACAGTACTGTGTGAAATGAGCTAGTTCTGTTCTCGAATCAGTTGCTTTCTTACAAAGAGGCTTGAGTGCAGCAAGTTCAAACTTTCCTTGTTAGTGTAATCTAACAAGATGTACAACTTAGTAGATTCAGCTCATTTCTAAAGTAATTTGTTTAGAAAACAATCATCTTCATTTTTTGAAAACTGTACTGTGTGAAATGAGCTGGTTCTGTTCTCTGAATCAGTAACTTTCTTAAGAAGAGGTTGAGTGCAGCAAGTTCAAACTTTCCCTTGTTTGTGTAATCTAAGAAGATATACAACTTAGTAGATTCACCTCATTTCTAAAGTAGTTTGTTTAGAAAACAATCATCTTCATTTGCTGAAAAACTGTACTCTGTGAAATGAGCTAGTTCTGTTCTTGGAATCAGTTGCTTCCTTACAAAATCGGTTGAGTGCAGCAAGTTCAAACTTTCCTTGTTTGTGTAATCTAACAAGATGTACAAAGTAGTATCTCTGCCTCACTTCTAAAGTAGTTTGTTTAGAAAACAAACATCTTCATTTCAAAACACAGTACTGTGTGAAATGGGCTAGTTCTGTTCGGAATCAGTTGCTTTCTTACAAAGAGGGTTGAGTTCAGCAAGTTCAAACTTTCCTTTGTTTGTGTAAACCAACAAGATGTAAAAGGTAGTAGATTCGCCTCATTTCTAAAGCAGTTTGTTTAGAAAACAAACACCTTCATTGCCTAACACAGTACTGTGTGAAATGAGCTAGTTCTGTTCTCGAATCAGTTGCTTTCTTAAGAAGAGAGTTGAGCGCAGCAAGTTGAAACTTTCCTTGTTTGTGTAATCTAACAAGATGTACAAAGTAGTAGATCTTCGCCTCACTTTCTAAAGTAGTTTGTTTAGAAAACAATCATCTTCATTGCCAAAACTGTATCGTGAAATGAGCTAGTTCTGTTCTCGGAATCACTTGCCTTGCTACAAAGAGGGCTTGAGTGCAACAAGTTCAAACATTTCTTTGTTAGTGTAATCTAACAAGATGTACAAAGTAATAGATTCAGCTCATTTCTAAGTAATTTGTTTAGAAAACAATCATCTTCGTTTTTGAAAACAGTACTGTGTGAAATGAGCTGGTTCTGTTCTCTGAATCAGTAACTTTCTTAAGAAGAGGGTTGAGTGCAGCAAGTTCAAACTTTCCCTTCTTTGTGTAATCTAAGAAGATATACAACTTAGTAGATTCACCTCATTTCTAAAGTAGTTTGTTTAGAAAACAAACATCTTCATTTTGAACACTGTACTGTGTGAAATGGGCTAGTTCTGTTCTTGGAATCAGTTGCTTTCTTACAAAAGAGGCTTTAGTGCAGCAAGTTCAAACTTTCCTTGTTTGTGTAATCTAACAAGATGTACAAAGTAGATCTTCGCCTCATTTCTAAAAGTAGTTTGTTTAGAAAACAAACATCTTCATTGCCAACACAGTACTGTGTGAAATGGGCTTGTTCTGTTCTCGAATCAGTTGCTTTCTTATGAAGAGTTGAGTTCAGCAAGTTCAAACTTTCCTTGTTTGTGTAAACTAACAAGATGTAAATGGTAGTAGATTCGCCTCATTTCTAAAGCAGTTTGTTTAAAAACAAACACCTTCATTGTCGAACACAGTACTGTGTGAAATGAGCTAGTTCTGTTCTCGAATCAGTTGCTTTCTTACGAAGAGAGTTCAGTGCAGCAAGTTGAAACTTTCCTTGTTTGTTTAATCTAACAAGATGTACAAAGTAGTAGATTAGCCTCACTTCTAAAGTAGTTTGTTTAGAAAACAATCATCTTCATTTCCTGAAAACTGTATCGTGGTGAAATGAGCTGTGTTTCTGTTCTCGAATCACTTGCTTTCTTACAAGAGGCTTGAGTGCAACAAGTTCAAACATTCCTAGTTTGTGTAATCTAACAAGATGTACAACTTAGTAGATTCAGCTCATTTCTAAAGTAATTTGTTTAGAAAACAAACATCTTCATTTTTGAAAACTGTACTGTGTGAAATGAGCTGGTTCTGTTTTCTGAATCAGTTGCTTTCTTAAGAAGAGGGTTGAGAGCAGCAGCAAGTTCAAACTTTCCTTCTTTGTGTAATCTAACAAGATATACAACTTAGTAGATTCAGATTCTCATTTCTAAAGTAGTTTGTTTAGAAAACAAACATCTTCATTGCCGAACACTGTACTCTGTGAAATAAGCTAGTTCTGTTCTTTGGAATCAGTTGCTTCCTTTACAAAGATCGTTGAGTGCAGCAAGTTCAAACTTTCCTTGTTTTTGTAATCTAACAAGATGTACAACTATCTTCACCTCATTTCTAAAGTAGTTTGTTTAGAAAACAAACATCTTCATTGCCGAACACAGTACTGTGTGAAATGGGCTAGTTTTGTTCTCTGAATCAGTTGTTTTCTTACGAAGAGGTTTGAGTTCAGCAAGTTCAAAACTTTCCTTGTTTGTGTAAAACTAACAAGATGTAAAATGTTGTTAGTAGATTCAGCTCATTTCTAAAGCAGTTTGTTTAGAAAACAAACACCTTCATTGCCAAGAAACACAATACTGTGTGAAATGAGCTGGTTCTGTTCTCGAAATCAGTTGTTTTCTTACAAAGAGAGTTGAGTGCAGCAAGTTGAAACTTTTCCTTGTTTGTGTAATCTAACAAGATGTACAAAGGAGTAGATTCGCTTAACTTCTAAAATAGGTTGTTTAGAAAACAAACATCTTCATTTCTGAAAACAGTATCGTGAAATGAGCTAGTTCTGTTCTCGAATCAGTTGCTCTTTCAAAGAGGGTTGAGTGCAGCAAGTTCAAACATTCCTAGTTTGTGTATTCTAACAAGATGTACCACTTAGTAGATTCAGCTCATTTCTAAAGTAGTTTGTTTAGAAAACAATCATCTTCATTTTTGAAAACTGTACTGTGTGAAATGAGCTGGTTCTGTTCTCTGAATCAGTAACTTTCTTAAGAAGAGGGTTGAGTGCAGCAAGTTCAAACTTTCCTTCTTTTGTGTAGTTAACAAGATATACAACTTAGTAGATTCACCTCATTTCTAAAGTAGTTTGTTTAGAAAACAAACATCTTCATTTGCCAACACTGTACTCTGTGAAATAAGCTAGTTCTGTTCTTGAATCAGTTGCTTTCTTACAAAATCGCTTGAGTGCAGCAAGTTCAAACTTTTCCTTGTTTGTGAAATCTAACAAGATGTACAAAGTAGATTCAGCTCATTTCTAAAGTAGTTTGTTTAGAAAACAAACATCTTCATTGCCAAACACAGTACTGTGTGAAATGGGCTTGTTCTGTTCTCGAATCAGTTGTTTTCATACGAAGAGGGTTGAGTTCAGCAAGTTCAAACTTTCCTTGTTTGTGTAAACTAACAAGATGTAAAAGGTAGTAGATTCACCTCATTTCTAAAGCAGTTTGTTTAGAAAACCAACACCTTCATTGCCGAACACAGTACTGTGTGAAAGGAGCTAGTTCTGTTCTCGAATCAGTTGCTTTCTTACAAAGAGAGTTCAGCGCAGCAGGTTGAAACTTTCCTAGTTTGTGTAATCTAACAAGATGTACAAAGTATTAGATTCGCCCCCACTTCTAAAGTAGTTTGTTTAGAAAACAATCTTCTTTCATTTCCAAAAAACTGTATCATGTGAAATGAGCTGTTCTGTTCTCGGAATCACTTATGCTTACAAAGAGGGTTGAGTGCAGCAAGTTCAAACATTCCTAGTTTGTGTAATCTAACAAGATGTACAACTTAATAGATTCAGCTCATTTCTAAAGTAATTTGTTTAGAAAACAATCATCTTCATTTTTGAAAACTGTACTGTGTGAAATGAGCTGGTTCTGTTCTCTGAATCTGTAACTTTCTTTAAGAAGAGGGTTGAGTGCATCAAGTTCAAACTTTCCTTCTTTGTGTAATTAAGAAGATATACAACTTAGTAGATTCAATTATTTTCTAAAGTAGTTTGTTTAGAAAACAAACATCTTCATTTGCCGAACAGTGTACTGTGTGAAATAAGCTAGTTCTGTTCTTGGAATCAGTTGCTTCCTTACAAAATCGCTTGAGTGCAGTAAGTTCAAACTTTCCTTGTTTGTGTAATCTAACAAGATGTACAAAGTAGTATCTTCGCCTCACTTCTAAAGTAGTTTGTTTAGAAAACAAACATCTTCATTGCTGAACACAGTACTGTGTGAAATGGGCTAGTTCTGTTCTCAGAATCCGCTGCTTTCTTACGAAGAGGGTTGAGTTCAGCAAGTTCAAACTTTCCTTGTTTGTGTAAACTAACAAGATGTAAATGGTAGTAGATACGCCTCATTTCTAAAGCAGTTTGTTTAGAAAACAAACACCTTCATTGCCAAACACAGTACTGTGTGAAATGAGCTAGTTCTGTTCTCAGAATCAGCTTTCTTCTTAAGAAGAGAGTTGAGCGCAGCAAGTTGAAACTTTCCTTGTTTGTGTAATCTAACAAGATGTACAAAGTAGTAGATTCTGCTCACTTCTAAAGTAGTTTGTTTAGAAAACAATCATCTTCATTTCAAAACTGTATCGTTGTGAAATGAGCCAGTTCTGTTCTCGGAATCACTTGCTTTCTTACAAAGAGGCTTGAGTGCAGCAAGTTCAAACATTCCTAGTTAGTGTAATCTAACAAGATGTACAACTTAATAGATTCAGCTCATTTCTAAAGTAATTTGTTTAGAAAACAAATCATCTTCTTTTGAAATCTGTACTGTGTGAAATGAGCTGGTTCTGTTCTGAATAAGTAACTTTCTAAGAAGAGGGTTGAGTGCAGCAAGTTCAAACTTGCCTCTTCTTGTGTAATCTAAGAAGATATACAACTTAGTAGATTCACCTCATTTCTAAAGTATTTTGTTTAGAAAACAAACATCTTCATTTGCTGAACACTGTACTCTGAGAAATAAGCTAGTTCTGTTCTTGGAATCAGTTGCTTCCTTACAAAATCGCTTGAGTGCAGCAAGTTCAAACTTTCCTTGTTTGTGTAATCTAACAAGATGTACAAAGTAGTATCTTTCGCCACTTCTAAAGTAGTTTGTTCAGAAAACAATCATCTTCATTTGCGAACACAGTACTGTGTGAAATGAGCTAGTTCTGTTCTCGAATCAGTTGCTTTCTTACGAAGAGGGTTGAGTTCAGCAAGTTCAAACTTTCCTTGTTTGTAAAGTGACAAGATGTAAAATGGTAGTAGATCTTCGCCTCATTTCTAAAGCAGTTTGCTTAGAAAACAAACACCTTCATTTCGAACACAGTACTGTGTGAAATGAGCTACTTCTGTTCTCGAATCAGTTGCTTTCTTTACGCAAGAGAGTTGAGCACAGCAAGTTGAAACTATCCTTGTTTGTGTAATCTAACAAGATGTACAAAGTAGTAGATTCGCCTCACTTCTAAAGTAGTTTGTTTAGAAAAAACAATCATCTTCATTTACAAAAACTGTATCATGTGAAATGAGCTAGTTCTGTTCTCGAATCACTTATGCCTACAAAGAGGCTTGAGTGCAGCAAGTTCAAACATTCCTAGTTAGTGTAATCTAACAAGATGTACAACTTAGTAGATTCAGCTCATTTCTAAAGTAATTTGTTTAGAAAACCATCATCTTGTTTTTGAAAACTGTACTGTGTGAAATGAGCTGGTTCTGTTCTCTGAATCAGTAACTTTCTTAAGAAGAGGGTTGAGTGCAGCAAGTTCAAACTTTCCTTCTTTGTGTAATCTAAGAAGATATACAACTTAGTAGATTCACCTCATTTCTAAAGTAGTTTGTTTTAGAAAACAAACATCTTCATTTGCCGAACACTGTACTCTGTGAAATAAGCTAGTTCTGTTCTTGAATCAGTTGCTTTCCTTACAAAAATCGCTTGAGTGCAGCAAGTTCAAACTTTCCTTGTTTGTGTAATCTAACAAGATGTACAAGGTAGTATCTTCACCTCACTTCTAAAGTAGTTTGTTTTAGAAAACAAACATCTTCATTGCCGAACACAGTACTGTGTGAAATTGCCTGTTCTGTTCTCGAATCATTTGCTTTCTTACGAAGAGGGTTGAGTTCAGCAAGTTCAAATCTTTCCTTGTTTGTGTAATCTAACAAGATGTACAAAGTAGCAGTATCTTCGACTCACGTCTAAAGTAGTTTGTTTAGAAAACAAACATCTTCATTGCCGAAAACAGTACTGTGAAATGGCCTGATCTGTTCTCGAATCAGTTGCTTTCTTAAGAAGAGTGTTGAGTTCAGCAAGTTCAAACAACTCCTTGTTTGTGTAAACTAACAAGATGTAAATGGTAGTATTCACCTCATTTTCAAAGCAGTTTGTTTAGAAAACAAACACGTTAATTGCCCAACACAGTACTGTGTGAAATGAGCTGGTTCTGTTCTCGGAATCAGTTGCTTTCTTAAGAAGAGGGTTGAGTTCAGCAAGTTCAAACTTTCCTTGTTTGTGTAAAGTGACAAGATGTAAATGGTAGTAGATTCGCCTCATTTCTAAAGTAGTTTGTTTAGAAAACAAATACCTTCATTGCCTAAACACAGTACTGTGTGAAATGAGCAGTTCTGTTCTCGGAATATGGTGCTTTCTTACGAAGAGAGTTGAGCTTAGCAAGTTGAAACTTTTCCTTGTTTGTGTAATCTAACGAGATGTACAAAGTAGTAGATCTGCCTCACTCACTTAAAGTAGTTTGTTTAGAAAACAATCATCTTCATTCGAAAACTGTGTCAGTAGAAATGAGCTAGTTCTCTTCAGAATCACTTCATGCTTCTTACAAAGAGGCTTGAGTGCAGCAAGTTCAAACATTCCTAGTTAGTGTAATCTAAACAAGATGTACAACTTAATAGATTCAGATCATTTCTAAAGTAATTTGTTTAGAAAGCAATCATCTTCTTTTGAAAAACTGTACAGTGTGAAATGAGCTGGTTCTATTTCTCTGAATCAGTAACTTTTTAAGAAGAGGGTTGAGTGCAGCAAGTTCAAACTTTCCTTCTTTGTGTAATCTAAGAAGATATACAACTTAGTAGATTCACTTCATTTTCTAAAGTAGTTTGTTTAGAAAACAAACATCTTCATTTGCGAACACTGTACTCTGAGAATAAGCTAGTTCTGGTCATGGAATCAGTTGCTTCCTTTACAAATCGCTTGAGTGCAGCAAGTTCAAACTTTCCTTGTTTGTGTAATCTAACAAGATGTACAAAGTAGTATCTTCACCTCACTTAAAGTAGTTTGTTTATAAAACAAACATCTTCATTGCCGAACACAGTACTGTGTGAAAATGCCTGTTCTGTTCTCGAATCAGTTGCTTTCTTACGAAGAGGGTTGAGTTCAAGCAAGTTCAAACTTTCCTTGTTTGTGTAATCTAACAAGATGTACAAAGTAGTATCTTCACCTCATTTCTAAAGTAGTTTGTTTAGAAAACATCATCTTCACGTCAACACAGTACTGTGTGAAATGGCCTGTTCTTGTCTCGGAATCAGTTGCTTTCTTATGAAGAGTTGAGTTCAGCAAGTTCAAAACTTTCCTTCTTGTGTAAATCAACAAGATGTAAATGGTAGTAGATTCACCTCATTTCTAAAGCAGTTTGTTTAGAAAAGAAACACCTTCATTCTAACACAGTACTGGAGTGAAATGAGCTAGTTCTGTTCTCGAATCAGTTGCTTTCTTAAGAGAGTTGAGCGCATCAAGTTGAAACTTTCCTTGTTTGTGTAATCTAACAAGATGTACAAAGTAGTAGATTCGCCTCACTTCTAAAGTAGTTTGTTTAGAAAACAATCATCTTCATTTCTGAAAACTGTATCGTGTGAAATGAGCTAGTTTTGTTCTCGGAATCACTTGCATTCTTACAAAGAGGCTTTTGAGCAGCAAGTTCAAACATTCCTAGTTAGTGTAATCTAACAAGATGTACAACTTAATAGATTCAGCTCATTTCTAAAGTAATTTGTTTAGAAAACAATCATCTTCGTTTTGAAAACTGTACTGTGTGAAAATGAGCTGTGGTTCTGTTCTCTGAATCAGTAACTTTCTTAAGAAGAGGGTTGAGTGCAGCAAGTTCAAACTTTCCTTCTTTTGTGTAATCTAAGAAGATATGTACAACTTAGTAGATTCACCTCATTTCTAAAGTAGTTTGTTTAGAAAACAAACATCTTCATTTGCAGAACACTGTACTCTGTGAAATAAGCTGGTTTCTGTTCTTGGAATCAGTTGCATCCCCACAAAATCGCTTGAATGCAGCAAGTTCAAACTTTCCTTGTTTGTGTAATCTAACAAGATGTACAAAGTAGTATCTTCACATCACTTCTTAAAGTAGTTTGTTTAGAAAACAAACATCTTCATTGCCTAACGCAGTACTGTGTGAGAATGGGTAGTTCTGTTCTGAATCAGTTGTTTCTTCTTAGAAGAGGGTTGAGTTCAGCAAGTTCAAACTTTCCTTGTTTGTAAACTAACAAGATGTAAATGGTAGTAGATTCATTTCATTTCTAAAGTAGCTTGCTTAGAAAACAAACACACTTCATTTGCCTAACACAGTACTGTGTGAAATGAGCTAGTTCTGTTCTAGGAATCAGTTGCTTTCTACGAAGAGAGTGAGCAGCAAGTTGAAAACTTTCCTAGTTTGTGTAATCTAACAAGATGTACAAAGTAGTAGATTGGCCTCACTTCTAAAAGTAGTTTGTTTAGAAAACAATCATCTTCATTTCAAAACTGTTGTCTGTGTGAAATGAGCTAGTTCTGTTCTCGGAATCACTTGTTTTCTTACAAAGATGGTTGAGTGCAGCAAGTTCAAACATTCCTAGTTAGTGTAATCTAACAAGATGTAAAACTTAATAGATTCAGCTCATTTCTAAAGTAATTTTGTTGAGAAAACAATCATCTTCGTTTTGAAAACTGTACTGTGTGAAAATGAGCTGGTTCTGATCTCTGAATAAACTTTCTTAAGAAGAGGGTTGAGTGCAGCAAGTTCAAACTTTCTTCTTTGTGTAATCTAAGAAGATATACAACTTAGTAGATTCACCTCATTTCTAAAGTAGTTTGTTTAGCAAACAAACATCTTCATTTGCCAACACTGTACTCTGGCAAAATAAGCTAGTTCTGTTCTTGGAATCAGTTACCTCCTTACAAATCGCTTGAGTGCAGCAAGTTCAAACTTTCCATGTTTGTGTAATCTAACAAGATGTACAAAGTAGTATCTTGCCTCACTTCTAAAGTAGTTTGTTTAGAAAAACAAACATCTTCATTGCGAACACAGTACTGTGAAAATGGGCTGTTCTGTTCCGAATCCGTTGCTTTCTTACGAAGAGGGTTGAGTTCAGCAAGTTCAAACTTTCCCTTGTTTGTGTAAACTAACAAGATGTAAAATGGTAGTAAGATTCGCCTCATTTCTAAAGCAGTTTGCTTAGAAAACAAACACCTTCATTGCAACACAGTACTGTATAAAATGAGCTAGTTCTGTTCTCAGAATCCGTTGCTTTCTTACGAGAGTTGAGTGCAGCAAATTGAAACTTTCCCTTGTTTGTGTAATCCAACAAAGATGTACAAAGTAGTAGATTCTTCACTTCTAAAGTAGTTTGTTTAGAAAACAATCATCTTCATTTCCGAAAACTGTATCGTGTGAAATGAGCTATTTCTGTTCCGGAATCACTTGCCTTCTTACAAAGAGGGCTGAGTGTAAGTTTCAAAACATTCCTAGTTAGTGTAATCTAACAAGATGTACAACAATAGATTCAGCTCATTTCTAAAGTAATTTGTTTAGAAAGCAATCATCTTCGTTTTTGAAAACTGTCACGATGAAATGAGCTGGTTCTGTTCTCTGAATCAGTAACTTTCTTAGAAGAGGGTTGAGTTTTAGCAAGTTCAAACTTTCCTTCTTTGTGTAATCTAAGAAGATATACAACAGTAGATTCACCTCATTTCGAAAGTGGTTGTTTAGAAAAACAAACATCTTCATTGCGAACACTGTACTCTGAGAAATAAGCTAGTTCTAGTCATGAATCAGTTGCTTCCCTTACAAAATCGGCTTGAGTGCAGCAAGTTCAAACTTTCCTTGTTTGTGTAATCTAACAAGATTTACAAAAATAGTATCTTCACCTCACTTCAGTAGATGTTTAGAAAACAAACATCTTCATTACCGAACAGTACTGTGTGAAAATGCCTCATTCTGTTCGGAATCAGTTGCTTTCTTACGAAGAGGGTTGAGTTCAGCAAATTCAAACTTTCCTTGTTTGTGTAATCTAACAAGATGTACAAAGTAGTATCTTCGACTCACGTCTAAAGTAGTTTGTTTAGAAAACAATCTTCATTCACGAAGACACAGTACTGCATGAAATGACATATTCATTCTCGGAATCAGTTGCTTTCTTCTGAAGAGTGTTGAGTTCAACAAGTTCAAACTTTCTTGTTGTGTAAACTAACAAGATGTACAGCAGTAGATTCACCACATTTCTAAAGTAGTTTGTTTAGAAACAAACACCCCTTCATTGCGAAAACACAGTATCGCAGAAATGAGCTAGTTCTGCTCTCGGAATCACTTTGCTGGCTTCACGAAGAGAGTTAGGCAAGTTGAAACTTTCCTTGTTTGTGTAATCTAACAAGATGATGTAAACTTAATAGATTCGCCTCATTTCTCAAGTAATTTGTTTAGAAACAATCATCTTCGTTTTGAAAATTGTACTGCGTGAAATGAAGCCGGTCTCTGTTCTCTGAATCAGTAATCTCTTAAGATGAGTGGTTGAGTTCAGCAGTTCAAATTTCTCTTGTGTAATCTAAGAAGACAGGTACATTTAAATTAATTACTCTAAAGAAGTCTGTTTAGAAACAAATATCTTTCATTCAACACCGTACCTGGAGAAATACAGGTTCTGTTCTGGAATAAGCTGCTTACTTACAAAATCGCTATATAGTCTGGGCTTGTTTGTGGTCTAACAAGATGTACAAAGTAGTATCTTATCTCAATTTCCCTAAAGTAGTTTGTTTTAGAAAAACAAACATCTTCATTGCCGAACACAGTACTGTGTGAAATGGCCTGTTCTGTTCTCGGAATCAGTTGCTTTCTTACGAAGAGTACAGTCAGCAAGTTCAAACTTTACTTGTTTGTGTAAACTAACAAGATGTAAATGGTAGTAGATTCACCTCATTTCTAAAGCAGTTTGTTTAGGAAACAAACACCCTCTGGCTGCCGAACACAGTACTGAGGAAATGAGCTAGTTCTATTCTCGAATCAGTTGCTTTCTCTTACTAAGAGAGTTGAGCGCACTGGTTGAAACTTTCCCTTGCTTGTGTAATCTAACAAGATGTACAAAGTAGTATATTCGCCCTCACTTCTAAAGTAGTTTGTTTAGAAAACAATCATCTTCATTTCCTAAAAACTGTATCGTGAAATGAGCTAGTTTTGTTCTCGGATTCACTTGCATTCTTACAAAGAGGCTAGAGTGCAGCAAGTTCACAAGATCAGTTAGTGTACCCTAACAAGATATACAACTGAGCCAGATTCAGCTCATTTCTAAAAAGTAATTTGTTTATGAAAACAATCATCTTCGCTGCTTTTGAAAACTGTACTGTGTGAAATGAGCTGGTTCTGTTCTCTGAATCAGTAACTTCTTAAGAAGAGTGTTGAGTGCAGCAAGTTCAAACTTTCCTTCTTGTACCAAGATATACAACTCTAGTAGATTCAATTATTTTGAAAGTAGTTTGTTTAAAAACAAACATCTTCATTTGTCAACACTGTACTCTATGAAATAAGCTAGTTCTGTTCTTGGAATCAGTTGCTTCCTTACAAAATCACTTATAGCAAGTTCAAACTTTCCTTGTTTGTGTAATCTAACAAGATGTACAAAGTAGTATCTTCGCCTCACTTAAAGTAGTTTGTTTAGAAAACAAACATCTTCATTGCCAAAACTGTGTCGTAGAAATGAGCTAGTTCTGTCCTCCGAATCACTTAAGCTCCACAAGAGGCTTGAGGCAGTAAAGAAGTTCCTTGTTTGTGTAACTAACAAGAGGTAAATGGTAGTAGATCTGCCTCATTTCTAAAGCAGTTTGTTTAGAAAACAACACCTTTCATTGCCAAACATGAAATAGTTCTGTTCTCGAATCAGTTGTTTTCATTTAAGAGAGTTGAGCGCAGCAAGTTGAAATCCTTCCCTGTTTCCAGTAATCTAACAAGATGTACAAACTAGTAGATTCGCCCACTCTAAAGTAGTTTGTTTAGAAAACAATCATCTTCATTCTCAAACTGTATCAGTGTGAAATGAGCTAGTTCTCTCGAATCACTTCATGCTCTTACAAAGAGGTTGATGCAAGTTCAAAATATTCCTAGTTAGTGTAATTCAACAAGATGTACAACTTAATAGATTCAGCCTATTTCTAAAGTAATTTGTTAGAAAACATCTTCATTTTTCAAAACTGTACTGTGGGAAATGAGTTGGTTCTGCTCTCTAAATCAGCAATTTCTTAAGAAGAGGCTGAGTGCAGCAACTTCAAACTTTCCTTCTTTGTGTACTAAGAAGATATACAACTTAGTAGAGATGCACTTCATTTCTAAAAAGTAGTTTGGCTTAGAAAACAAACATCTTCATTTGGCTTAACAATGTACTCAGAAGCCATGTAGTTCTGTTCTTGGAATCAGCGTTTCCTTACAAACCTGCTTGAGGCAAGTTCAAACTTTCCTTGTTTGTGTAATTCAACAAGATGTACAAAGTAGTATCTTCTGCCTCACTTCTAAAGTAGTTTGTTTATAAACAAACATCTTCATTGTCAATACAGTACTGTGTGAAACAATAGTCTTGTTCTCGAATCAGTTGCTTCTTTACTATGAGGCAGTTCAGCAAGTTCAAACTTTCCTTGTTTGTGTAACCAACAAGATGTAAATGGTAGTAGATTCTCCTCATTTCTAAAGCAGTTTGGTTTAGAAAACCAACACTTTCATTGCCGAACACAGTACTGTGTGAAATGAGCTGGTTCTAATTTTTGAATTGTGCCGCTTTCTTTACGAAGAGAGTTGAATCTAGCAAGTTGAACTTTCCTTGCTTGTAATCTAACAAGATGTACAAAGTAGTAGATCTGCCTCACTCTCTAAAGTAGTTTGTTTGTAAACAATCATCTCTTACTTCCAAAACTGTATCGTGAAATGAGTTTAGTTCTGTCTCGGAATATTCATGCCTACAAAGAGGCTTGAGTGAAGCAAGTTCAAACATTCCTAGTTAGTGCAATCTAACAAGATGTACAACGTAATAGATCCAGCTCATATCTAAAGTAATTTGTTTTATAAACAATCATCTGCTTTTGAAAACTATACTGTGTGAAATGAGCTGGTTTGCTTCTGATCTGCAACTTTCTTAAGAAGAGGCGAGTGCAGCAAGTTCAACTTTCCTTCTTGTGCAATCTAAGAAGATGTACAACCTAGTAAATGCAACTATTTCTAAAGTAGTTTGTTTAGGAAAAATTAAACATCTTCATTTGGTG
>JAEOAD010000487.1:0-20609 GCA_036365145.1 Orientallactaga sibirica | reverse complement strand
TAGAGTGTTTATAAATGAACATGTTTTTCTACCAAACTACATTTCTCAGAAATGAAACGAAACTGGGGCATATTCTGCAAATCTGTTAAGCTGTACACCCAGGAGAGTTTGAACTTGGCTGTGATCTACACTCTTGTAGAAAAGCTGCTCATTCCTAGAGCTGAACAAGCTTATTCCAAGACAGTAGAGTGTTTGGCAATGAAGAGGTTTCTTTTCTTACCAAACTACATTAGAAACGGAACGAAATTAGCATATTCTACAACTTGTTAAGTTGTACAAACTAGGAGAGTTTGAACTTGCTGTGATCTACACTCTTTGTAGAAAAGCAGCTCATTCCTAGAGCTGAACAAGCTTATTTCAGACAGTAGAGTGTTTGGCAATGAAGATGTTTCTTTTTCTTACCAAACTACATTAGAAACGGAAAAAACCAGTAAATTGTACAACTTGTTAAGTTGTACAAACTAGGAGAGTTTGAACTTGCTGTGATCTACACTCTTTGTAGAAAAGAAGCTCATTACTAACAAGCTTATTTCGCACAGTAGAGTGTATGGCAATAAAGATGTTTCTTTTTCTTGCAAAACTACATTAGCAACGAAATGAAACTACCATATTCTACAACTTGTTACAGTTGTACAAACTGGAAGAGTTTGAACTTGCTGTGATCTACACTCTTTGTAGAAAAGCAGCTCATTCCTAGAGCTGAACATGCTTATTTTCACACAGGAGATTCTTTTGGCAATGAAGATGTTTCTTTTCTTACCAAACTACATTAGAAACGAAACGAAAACTAGCATATTCTACAACTTGTTCAGTTGTACAAACCAGAGAGTTTGATCTTGCTGTGATCTACACTCTTTGTAGAAAAGCAGCTCATTCCTAGAGCTGAAATGTTTATTTCGCACAGTAGAGTGTTTGGCAATGAAGAGGTTTCTTTTCTTACCAAACTACATTAGAAACAAAAGAAACTAGTAAATTGTACAACTTGTTGTTGTACAAACTAGAGAGAGTTTGAACTTGCTGTGATCTACACTCTTTGTAGAAAAGCAGCTCATTCCTAGAGCTGAACAAGCTTATTTCGCACAGTAGAGTGTTTTGAAATGAAGATGTTTCTTTTTTTACCAAAACTACATTAGAAATGAAAGAAACTAGCATATTCTACAACTTGTTAAGTTGTACAAACTAGGAGAGTTTGAACTTGCTGTGATCTACACTCTTTGTAGAAAAGCAGCTCATTCTTAGAGCTGAACAAGCTTATTTCGCACAGTAGAGTGTTTGGAAAATGAAGATGTTTCTTTCTTACCAAACTACATTAGAAACGAAAGAAACTAGCATGTTGTACAACTTGTTAAGTTTTACAAACTAGAGAGTTTGAACTTGCTGTGATCTACACTCTTGTAGAAAAGCAGCTCATTCCTAGAGCTGAACAAGCTTATTTCACACAGTAGAGTGTTTGGCAATGAAGAGGTTTCTTTTCTACCAAAACTACATTAGAAACAAAGCGAAATCAGAATTTGTACAACTTTGTTACGTTGTACAAACTAGGAGAGTTTGAACTTGCTGTGATCTACAATCTTTGTAGAAAAGCAGCTCATTCCTTAGAGCTGAACAAGCTTATTTCGCACAGTAGAGTGTTTGGCAATGAAGATGTTTCTTTTCTTACCAAACTACATTGGAAACGAAACAAAACTAGCATATTCTACAACTTGTTAAGTTGTACAAGCTAGAGAGTTTGAACTTGCTGTGATCTACACTCTTGTAGAAAAGCAGCTCATTCCTAGAGCTGAACAAGCTTATTTCGCACAGTAGAGTGTTTGGAAATGAAGATGTTTCTTTCTTACCAAACTACATTAGAAACGAAACGAAACTAGCATATACTACAACTTGTTAAGTTGTACAAGCTAGAGAGTTTGAACTTGCTGTGATCTACACTCTTTGTAGAAAAGCAGCTCATTCCTAGAACTGAACAAGCTTATTTTTCGCACAGTAGAGTGTTTGGCAATGAAGATGTTTCTTTTCTTACCAAACTACATTAGAAAACGAAACAAAACTAGTATATTCTACAACTTGTTAAGTTGTACAAAGCTTAGAGTTTGAACTTGGTGTGATCTACACTCTTTGTAGAAAAGCAGCTCATTCCTAGAGCTGAACAAGTTTATTTCGCACAGTAGAGTGTTTGGCAATGAAGATGTTTCTTTTCTTACCAAACTACATTAGAAAAAGAAAAGAAAACTAGAATGTACTACAACTTGTTGTTGTACAAGCTAGAGAGTTTGAACTTGCTGTGATCTACACTCTTTGTAGAAAAGCAGCTCATTCCTAGAGCTGAACAAGCTCATTTCGCACAGTAGAGTGTTTGGCAATGAAGATGTTTCTTTTCTTACCAAACTATATTAGAAACGAAAGAAACCAGTAAATTGTACAACTTGTTAAGTTCTACAAACTAGGAGAGTTTGAACTTGCTGTGATCTACACTCTTTGTAGAAAAGCAGCTCATTCCTAGAGCTGAACAAGCTTATTTCGCACAGTAGAGTGTTTGGGAAATGAAGAGGTTTCTTTTCTTACCAAACTACATTAGAAACAAGAAAGAAACTAGCATATTCTACAACTTGTTAGGTTGTACAAACTAGAGAGTTTGAACTTGCTGTGATCTACACTCTTGTAGAAAGGCAGCTCATTCTTAGAGCTGAACAAGCTTTTTCACACAGTAGAGTGTTTGGCAATGAACATGTTTCTTTTCTTACCAAACTACATTAGAAATGAAACGAAACTAGCATATTGTACAACTTGTTAAGTTGTACAAACTAGAGAGTTTGAACTTGCTGTGATCTACACTCTTGTAGAAAAGCAGCTCATTCCTAGAGCTGAACATGCTTATTTTGCACAGTAGAGTGTTTGGCAATGAAGATGTTGCTTTTCTTACTAAACTACAATAGAAACGAAACGAAACTAGCATATTCTACAACTTGTTAAGTTGTACAAACTAGGAGAGTTTGAACTTGCTGTGATCTACACTCTTTGTCGAAAAGCAGCTCATTCCTAGAGCCGAACAACCTTATTTCGCACAGTAGAGTGTTTGGCAATGAAGAGGTTTCTTTTCTTACCAAACTACATTAGAAACGAAAGAAACCAGTAAATTGTACAACTTGTTAAGTTGTACAAACTAGGAGAGTGTGAACTTGCCGTGATCTACACTCTTTGTAGAAAAGCAGCTCATTCCTAGAGCTGAACAAGCTTATTTCGCACAGTAGAGTGTTTGGCAATGAAGAGGTTTCTCTTCTCACCAAACTACATTAGAAACGAAAGAAACCAGTAACTTGTACAACTTTTTAAGTAGTACAAACTAGGAGAGTTTGAAATTGCTGTGATCTACACTCTTGTAGAAAAGCAGCTCATTCCTAGAGCTGAATGCTTATTTCACACAGTAGAGTGTTTGGTAATGAAGATGTTTCTTTTCTACCAAACTACATTGGAAACGAAACAAAACTAGCATTTTCTACAATTTGTTAAGTTGTACAAACTAGAGAGTTTGAACTTGCTGTGATCTAACCTCTTTGTAGAAAAGCAACTCATTCCTAGAGCTGAAAAAGCTTATTTCGCACAGTAGAGTGTTTGGCAATGAAGTTGTTTCTTTTCTTCCCAAACTACATTAGAAACAGAGCGAAACTAGCATATTCTACAACTTGTTATGTTATACAAACTAGAGAGTTTCAACTTGCTGTGATCTACTCTCTTTGTAGAAAAGCAGCTCATTCCCACAGCTGAACAAGCTTATTTCGCACAGTAGAGTGTTTGGCAATGAAGATGTTTCTTTTTCTTACCAAACTACATTAGAAATGAAACGAAACTAGCATATTCTATAACTTGTTCAGTTGTACAAACTAGAGATTTTGAACTTGCTGTGATCTACACTCTTTGTAGAAAAGCAGCTCATTCCTAGAGCTGAACAAGCTTATTTCGCACAGTAGAGTGTTTTTCTATAAATGAAGATGATTCTTTTTCTTACCAAAACTACATTAGAAAAGAAACGAAACTAGCATATTCTACAACTTGTTAAGTTTTACAAACTAGAGAGTTTGAACTTGCTGTGATCTACACTCTTTGTAGAAAAGCAGCTCATTCCTAGAACTGAGCAAGCTTATTTCGCACAGTAGAGTGTTTGTCAATGAAGAGGTTTCTTTTCTTACCAAACTACATTAGAAACGAAACAAAATTAGCATATTCTAAAAACTTGAAGAGAGTGTTTGAACTTGCTGTGTTCTACACTTTGTAGAAAATCAGCTCATTCCTAGAGGTGAACGCTTATTTCAAACAGTAGAGTGTTTGGCAATGAAGATGTTTCTTTCTTACCAAACTACATTAGAAAAAGAAAGAAACTAGCAAATTGTACAACTTGTTAAGTTTGTACAACCTAGAGAGTTTGAACTTGCTGTGTTTTACACTTTTGTAGAAAAGCAGCTCATTCCTAGAATTTCTAGAGTGTTTGGCAATGAAGATGTTTCTTATTACCAAAACTACATTAGCAACAAATGAGAGTGTTTTTTACAATCTCGATTTGAACTTGATGATTCACTTTTTCTTACTGAAACTACATTGAAAACCAAACTACATTAGAAACAAAAAACTAGCATATTTCTACAACTTGTTGTTGTACAAACTAGGAGAGTTTGAACTTGCTGTGATCTACACTCTTGTAGAAAAAGCAGAGCTGAACAAGTTTATTTCTACACAGTAGAGTGTTTGGTCAAACTAGTTAAGTTGTAGCTGAACTTGCTGTGATCTAAAAAGCAGCTCATTCCTAGAGCTGAACAAGCTTATTTCACAGTAGAGTGTTTGGCAATGAAGATGTTTCTTTTCTTACCAAACTACATTAGAAAAAAAACGAAACTAGTATATTCTACAACTTGTTAAGTTGTACAAACTAGAGAGTTTGAACTTGCTGTGATCTACACTCTTTGTAGAAAAGCAGCTCATTCCTAGAGCTGAATGTTTATTTCACAGTAGAGTGTTTGGAAATGAAGATGTTTCTTTTTACCAAACTACATTAGAAACGAAAGAAACTAGCATGTTGTACAACATGATAAGTTGTACAAACTAGAGAGTTTGAACTTGCTGTGATCTACACTTTGTTCATTCCTAGAGCTGAACAAGCTTATTTCAAGAGAGTTTGGCAATGAAGAGGTTTCTTTTTCTTACCAAACTACATTAGAAACGAAAGAAACCAGTAATTTGTACAACTTGTTAAATTGTACACTAGAGAGTTTGAACTTGCTGTGATCTACACTCTTTGTAGAAAAGCAGCTCATTCCTAGAGCTGAACAAGCTTATTTCGCACAGTAGAGTGTTTGGGAAATGAAGAGGTTTCTTTTTCTTACCAAACTACATTAGAAACAAACAAACTAGCATAAAACTTGCTGTGATCTACACTCTTTGTAGAAAAGCAGCTCATTCCTAGAGCTGAACAAGCTTTTTTCACAGTAGAGTGTTTGGCAATGAACATGTTTCTTTCTTACCAAACTACATTAGAAACTAACGAAACTAGCATATTCTACAACTTGTTGTTGTACAATCTAGAGAGTTTGAACTTGCTGTGATCTACACTCTTTGTAGAAAAGCAGCTCATTCCTAGAGCTGAACAACCTTTATTTTGCACAGTAGAGTGTTTGGCAATGAAGATGTTTCTTTTCTTAACAAACTACAATAGAAATGAAACGAAACTAGCATATTCTACAACTTGTTGAGTTGTACAAACTAGGAGAGTTTGAACTTGCTGTGATCTACACTCTTTGTAGAAAAGCAGCTCATTCCTAGAGCTGAACAAGCTTATTTCGCACAGTAGAGTGTTTGGCAATGAAGATGTTTCTTTTCTTTAGAAAAAAGAAATAAACTAGTAAATTGTACAACTTGTTAAGTTGTACAAACTAGAGAGTTTGAACTTGCTGTGATCTACACTCTTTGTAGAAAAGCAGCTCATTCCTAGAGCTGAACAAGCTTTTTGCACAGTAGAGTGTTTGGAAATGAAGATGTTTCTCTTTCTTAACAAACTACATTAGAAACAAAAACTAGTATATTCATTAGTTAAGTTGTGAAACAAGAGTTTGAACTTGCTGTGATTTCTTTGTAGAAAAGCAGCTCATTCCTAGAGCTGAACAAGCTATTTCTGCAAAGTTTTGGAAATGAAGAGGTTTCTTTTCAAACTTAGAAAACAAAGAAACCAGTAAATTGTACAACTTGTTAAATTGTACAAACTAGGAGAGTGTGAACTTGCTGTGATCTACACTCTTTGTAGAAAAGCAGCTCATTCCTAGAGCTGAAATGTTTATTTCGCACAGTAGAGTGTTTGGCAATGAAGAGGTTTCTTTTCTTACCAAACTACATTAGAAACAAAAGAAACTAGCATATTCTACAACTTGTTAGGTTGTACAAACTAGGAGAGTTTGAACTTGCTGTGATCTACACTCTTGTAGAAAGGCAGCTCATTCTTAGAGCTGAAATGCTTTTTCAGCACAGTAGAGTGTTTGGCAATGAAGATGTTTCTTTTCTTACCAAACTACATTAGAAACGAAACGAAACTACATATTCTACAACTTGTTAAGTTGTACAACTAGAGAGTTTGAACTTGCTGTGATCTACACTCTTTGTCGAAAAGCAGCTCATTCCTAGAGCTGAACAACCTTATTTCGCACAGTAGAGTGTTTGGCAATGAAGAGGTTTCTTTTCTTACCAAACTACATTAGAAACGAAAGAAACTAGAAAATTGTACAACTTGTTGTTGTACAAACTAGGAGAGTTTGAACTTGCGGGTGATCTACACTCTTTGTAGAAAAGCAGCTCATTCCTAGAGCTGAACAAGCTTTATTTCGCACAGTAGAGTGTTTGGAAATGAAGAGGTTTCTCTTCTCACCAAACTACATTAGAAACGAAAGAAACTAGTAACTTCTACAACTTTTTATGTACAAACTAGGAGAGTTTGAAATTGCTGTGATCTACACTCTTTGTAGAAAAGCAGCTCATTCCTAGAGCTGAATGCTTATTTCGCACAGTAGAGTGTTTGGAATGAAGATGTTTCTTTTCTTACCAAACTACATTAGAAAAAAAGAAACTAAACTAGGGATATTCTACAACTTGTTAAGTTGTACAAGAGGAGAGTTTGAACTTGCTGTGATCTACACTCTTTGTAGAAAAGCAGCTCATTCCTAGAGCTGAACAAGCTTATTTAGCACAGTAGAGTGTTTGGCAATGAAGATGTTTCTTTTCTTACCAAACTACATTAGAAACGAAAGAAATCTAGTTTGTACAACTTGTTAAGTTGTACAAACTAGAGAGTTTGAACTTGCTGTGATCTACACTCTTTGTAGAAAAGCAGCTCATTCCTAGAGCTGAACAAGCTTATTTCTGCACAGTAGAGTGTTTGGAAATGAAGATGTTTCTTTTCTTACCAAACTACATTAGAAACAAAACGAAAACTAGCATATTCTACAACTTGTTAGGTTGTACAAACTAGGAGAGTTTGAACTTGCTGTGATCTACACTCTTTTGTGGTGAAAGGCAGCTCATTCCTAGAGCTGAACAAGCTTTATTTCGCACAGTAGAGTGTTTGGCAATGAACATGTTTCTTTCTTCCCAAACTACATTAGAAATGAAACGAAACTAGCATATTCTACAACTTGTTAAGTTGTACAAACTAGGAGAGTTTGAACTTGCTGTGATCTACACTCTTTTGTAGAAAAAGCAGCTCATTCCTAGAGCTGAACAAGCTTATTTTGCACAGTAGAGTGTTTGGCAATGAAGATGTTTCTCTTCTTACTAAACTACATTAGAAAACGAAACGAAACTAGCATATTCTACAACTTGTTAAGTTGTACAAACTAGAGAGTTTGAACTTGCTGTGATCTACACTCTTTGTAGAAAAGCAGCTCATTCCCTAGAGCTGAACAACCTTATTTCGCACACAGTAGAGTGTTTGGCAATGAAGATGTTTCTTTTCTTACCAAACTACATTAGAAACGAAAGAAACTAGTAAATTGTACAACTTGTTAAGTTGTACAAACTAGGAGAGTGTGAACTTTAGGTGATCTACACTCTTTGTAGAAAAGCAGCTCATTCCTAGAGCTGAACAAGCTTATTTCGAGAGTGTTTGGCAATGAAGAGGTTTCTCTTCTCACCAAACTACATTAGAAACGAAAGAAACCAGTAACTTGTACAACTTGTTAAGTGTACAAACTAGAGAGTTTGAACTTGCTGTGATCTACACTCTTTGTAGAAGAGCAGCTCATTCCTAGAGCTGAACAAGCTTATTTCGCACAGTAGAGTGTTTGGTAATGAAGATGTTTCTTTTCTTACCAAACTACATTAGAAAAATGAAACAAAACTAGCATTTCTACAACTTGTTAAGTTGTACAAACTAGAGAGTTTGAACTTGCTGTGATCTAACTTTTTGTAGAAAAGCAGCTCATTCCTAGAGCTGAAAAAAGCTTATTTCGCACAGTAGAGTGTTTGGCAATGAAGAGGTTTCTTTTCTTCTTTGTCAAACTATATTAGAAACAGAGCGAAACTAGTAAATTCTACAACTTGTTATGTTATACAAACTAGGAGAGTTTCAACTTGCTGTGATACAGAAAAGCAGCTCAGCTGAACAAGATTTCGTTTGTTTGGCAACTTACCAAACTACATTAGAAATGAAAGAAACTAGCATATTCTACAACATGATAAGTTGTACAAAACTAGGAGAGTTTGAACTTGCTGATCTACACTCTTTGTAGAACAGCAGCTCATTCCTAGAGCTGAACAAGCTTATTTCGCACAGTAGAGCATTTGGCAAATGAAGAGTTTCTTTTCTTACCAAACTACATTAGAAACGAAAGAAACCAGTAAATTGTACAACTTGTTAAATTGTACAAACTAGGAGAGTTTGAACTTGCTGTGATCTATACTCTTTGTAGAAAAGCAGCTCATTCCTAGAGCTGAACAAACTTATTTCGCACAGTAGAGTGTTTGGAAATGAAGATGTTTCTTTTCTTACCAAACTACATTAGAAACAAAGAAACTAGCATATTCTACAACTTGTTAGGTTGTACAAACTAGGAGAGTTTGAACTTGCTGTGATCTACACTTTTGTAGAAAGGCAGCTCATTCTTAGAGCTGAACAAGCTTTTTTTGCACAGTAGAGTGTTTGGCAAATGAAGATGTTTCTTTTTTTACAACTAAACTACATTAGAAACGAAACGAAACTAGCATATTCTACAACTTGTTAAGTTGTACAAGCTAGAGAGTTTGAACTTGCTGTGATCTACACTCTTTGTCAAAAGCAGCTCATTCCTAGAGCTGAACAACCTTATTTCGCACAGTAGAGTGTTTGGCAATGAAGAGGTTTCTTTTCTTACCAAACTACATTAGAAACGAAAGAAACCAGCAAATTGTACAACTTGTTACGTTGTACAAACTAGGAGAGTGTGAACTTGCTGTGATCTACACTATTTGTAGAAAAGCAGCTCATTCCTAGAGCTGAACATGCTTTATTTCTGCACAGTAGAGTGTTTGGCAATGAAGAGGTTTCTTCTTCTCACCAAACTACATTAGAAACGAAAGAAACCAGTAACTTGTGTAACTTGTTTAAGTTGTACAAACTAGAGAGTTTGAAATTGCTGTGATCTACACTCTTTGTAGAAAAGCAGCTCATTCCTAGAGCTGAACAAGCTTATTTCGCACAGTAGAGTGTTTGGCAATGAAGATGTTTCTTTTCTTACCAAACTACATTAGAAAAAAGAAACTAAACTAGCATGTACTACAACTTGTTGTTGTACAAAAGCTAGAGAGTTTGAACTTGCTGTGATCTACACTCTTTTGTAGAAAAGCAGCTCATTCCTAGAGCTGAACAAGCTCATTTCAGCACAGTAGAGTGTTTGGCAATGAACATGTTTCTTTTCTTACCAAACTACATTAGAAACGAAAGAAACTAGCATATTGTACAACTTGTTAAGTTGTACAAACTAGAGAGTTTGAACTTGCTGTGATCTACACTCTTTGTAGAAAAGCAGCTCATTCCTAGAGCTGAACAAGTTTATTTCGCACAGTAGAGAGTGTTTGGCAATGAAGAGGTTTCTTTTCTTACCAAACTACATTAGAAACGAAAGAAACTAGCATATTCTACAACTTGTTAAGTTGTACAAACTAGGAGAGTTTGAACTTGCTGTGATCTACACTCTTTGTAGAAAAGCAGCTCATTCTTAGAGCTGAACAAGCTTTTTCGCACAGTAGAGTGTTTGGCAATGAAGATGTTTCTTTTCTTACCAAACTACATTAGAAATGAAACGAAACTAGCATATTCTACAACTTGTTAAGTTGTACAAACTAGAGAGTTTGAACTTGCTGTGATCTACACTCTTTGTAGAAAAGCAGCTCATTCCTAGAGCTGAACATGCTTATTTTGCACAGTAGAGTGTTTGGCAATGAAGATGTTTCTTTTCTTACTAAACTACAATAGAAACGAAACGAAACTAGCATATTCTACAACTTGTTAAGTTGTACAAACTAGAGAGTTTGAACTTGCTGTGATCTACACTCTTTGTCAAAAGCAGCTCATTCCTAGAGCTGAACAACCTTATTTCGCACAGTAGAGTGTTTGGTAATGAAGAGGTTTCTTTTCTTACCAAACTACATTAGAAACGAAAGAAACTAGTAAATTGTACAACTTGTTAAGTTGTACAAACTAGAGAGTGTGAACTTGCTGTGATCTACACTCTTTGTAGAAAAGCAGCTCATTCCTAGAGCTGAACAAGCTTATTTCTCGCATTGTGTAGAGTGTTTGGCAATGAAGAGGTTTCTTTTCTCACCAAACTACATTAGAAACGAAAGAAACCAGTAACTTGTACAACTTTTTAAGTAGTACAAACTAGAGAGTTTGAAATTGCTGTGATCTACACTCTTTGTAGAAGAGCAGCTCATTCCTAGAGCTGAACAAGCTTATTTCGCACAGTAGAGTGTTTGGTAATGAAGATGTTTCTTTTCTTACCAAACTACATTGGAATCGAAACAAAACTAGCATTTTCTACAACTTGTTAAGTTGTACAAACTAGGAGAGTTTGAACTTGCTGTGATCTAACCTCTTTGTAGAAAAGCAACTCATTCCTAGAGCTGAAAAAGCTTATTTCGCACAGTAGAGTGTTTGGCAATGAAGTTGTTTCTTTTCTTCCCAAACTACATTAGAAACAGAGCGAAACTAGCATATTCTACAACTTGTTATGTTATACAAAAAACTGAGAGTTTCAACTTGCTGTGATCTACTTCTTTGTAGAAAAGCAGCTCATTCCTACAGCTGAACAAGCTTATTTCGCACAGTAGAGTGTTTGGCAATGAAGATGTTTCTTTTCTCTACCAAACTACATTAGAAATGAAACGAAACTAGCATATTCTATAACTTGTTATGTTGTACAAACTAGGAGATTTTGAACTTGCTGTGATCTACACTCTTTGTAGAAAAGCAGCTCATTCCTAGAGCTGAACAAGCTTATTTCGCACAGTAGAGTGTTTGGCTTTGAAGATGATTCTTTTTCTTCAAACTACATTAGAAATGAAACGAAACTAGCATATTCTACAACTTGTTAAGTTTTACAAACTAGAAGAGTTTGAACTTGCTGTGATCTACACTCTTTGTAGAAAAGCAGCTCATTCCTAGAACTGAGCAAGCTTATTTCGCACAGTAGAGTGTTTGGCAATGAAGATGTTTCTTTTCTTACCAAACTACATTGGAAACGAAACAAAACTAGCATATTCTACAACTTGTTAAGTTGTACAAGCTAGGGGTGTTTGAACTTGCTGTGTTTTACACTCTTTGTAGAAAAGCAGCTCATTCCTAGAGCTGAACAAGCTTATTTCGCACAGTAGAGTGTTTGGCAAATGAAGATGTTTCTTTTCTTTCCAAACTACATTAAAAAGAAACTAAACTAGCATATACTACAACTTGTTAAGTTGTACAAGCTGAGAGTTTGAACTTGCTGTGATCTACACTCTTTGTAGAAAAGCAGCTCATTCCTAGAGCTGAACAAGCTCATTTCGCACAGTAGAGTGTTTGGCAATGAAACATGTTTCTTTTCTTACCAAACTACATTAGAAATGAAACGAAACTAGCATATTCTACAACTTGTTAAGTTGTACAATCTGGAGAGTTTGAACTTGCTGTGATCTACACTTTTTGTAGAAAAGAAGCTCATTCCTAGAGCTGAACATGCTTATTTCGCACAGTAGAGTGTTTGGCAAATGAAGATGTTTCTTTTCTTACCAAACTACAATAGAAACGAAACGAAACTAGCATATTCTACAACTTGTTAAGTTGTACACACTAGGAGAGTTTGAACTTGCTGTGATCTACACTCTTTATAGAAAAGCAGCTCATTCCTAGAGCTGAACAAGCTTATTTCGCACAGTAGAGTGTTTGGCAATGAAGAGGTTTCTTTTCTTACCAAACAACATTAAAACGAAAGAAACCAGTAAATTGTACAACTTGTTAAGTTGTACAAACTAGGAGAGTGTGAACTTGCTGTGATCTACACTCTTTGTAGAAAAGCAGCTCATTCCTAGAGCTGAACAAGCTTATTTCGCACAGTAGAGTGTTTGTCAATGAAGATGTTTCTTTTCTTAACAAACTACATTAGAAATGAAAGAAACTAGCATATTCTACAACATGATAAGTTGTACAAACTAGAGAGTTTGAACTTGAACTCTACCCTCTTTGTAGAACAGCAGCTCATTCCTAGAGCTGAACAAGCTTATTTCTCGCACAGTAGAGCGTTTTAATGAAGAGGTCTTTTCTTACCAAACTACATTAGAAACGAAAGAAACCAGTAAATTGTACAACTTGTTAAATTGTACAAACTAGGAGAGTTTGACCTTGCTGTGATCTAGTAGAAAAGCAGTCATTCCTAGAGCTGAAGATGTATTTCTAGAGCGTTTGGAAATGAAGAGGTTTCTTTTCTTACCAAACTACATTAGAAACAAAGAAAACTAGCATATTCTACAACGTGTTAGGTTGTACAAACTAGGAGAGTTTGAACTTGCTGTGATCTACACTCTTTGTAGAAAGGCAGCTCATTCTAGAGCTGAACAAGCTTTTTTCAAACAGTAGAGTGTTTGGCAATGAAGATGTTTCTTTTCTTACCAAACTACATTAGAAACGAAACGAAACTAGCATATTCTACAACTTGTTAAGTTGTACACACTAGGAGAGTTTGAACTTGCTGTGATCTACACTCTTTGTCGAAAAGCAGCTCATTCCTAGAGCCGAACAACCTTATTTCGCACAGTAGAGTGTTTGGCAATGAAGAGGTTTCTTTTCTTACCAAACTACATTAGAAACGAAAGAAACCAGAAAATTGTACAACTTGTTAAGTTGTACAAACTAGGAGAGTGTGAACTTGCGGTGATCTACACTCTTTGTAGAAAAGCAGCTCATTCCTAGAGCTGAACAAGCTTATTTCGCACAGTAGAGTGTTTGGCAATGAAGAGGTTTCTCTTCTCACCAAACTACATTAGAAACGAAAGAAACCAGTAACTTGTACAACTTTTTAAGTAGTACAAACTAGGAGAGTTTGAAATTGCTGTGATCTACACTCTTTGTAGAAGAGCAGCTCATTCCTAGAGCTGAACAAGCTTATTTCTGCACAGTAGAGTGTTTGGTAATGAAGATGTTTCTTTCTTACCAAACTACATTGGAATCGAAACAAAACTAGCATTTTCTACAATTTGTTAAGTTGTACAAACTAGGAGAGTTTGAACTTGCTGTGATCTAACCTCTTGTAGAAAAGCAACTCATTCCTAGAGCTGAAAAAGCTTATTTCTTTTGAGTAGAGTGTTTGGCAATGAAGTTGTTTCTTTTTTCCCAAACTACATTAGAAACAGAGCGAAACTAGCATATTCTACAACTTGTTATGTTATACAAACTAGGAGAGTTTCAACTTGCTGTGATCTACTCTCTTTGTAGAAAAGCAGCTCATTCCTACAGCTGAACAAGCTTATTTCGCACAGTAGAGTGTTTGGCAATGAAGATGTTTCTTTTCTTACCAAACTACATTAGAAATGAAACGAAACTAGCATATTCTATAACTTGTTCAGTTGTACAAACTAGGAGATTTTGAACTTGCTGTGATCTACACTCTTTGTAGAAAAGCAGCTCATTCCTAGAGCTGAACAAGCTTATTTCGCACAGTAGAGTGTTTGGCAAATGAAGAGGTTTTCTTTCTTACCAAACTACATTAGAAACGAAAGAAAATCAGTAAATTGTACAAACTTTTTAAGTTGTACAAACTAGAGAGTTTGAACTTGCTGTGATCTACACTCTGTAGAAAAGCAGCTCATTCCTAGAGCTGAACACGCTCATTTCGCACAGTAGAGTGTTTGGAAATGAAGAGGTTTCTTTTCTTACCAAACTACATTAGAAACAAAGCGAAACTAGCATATTCTACAACTTGTTAGGTTGTACAAACTAGGAGAGTTTGAACTTGCTGTGATCTACACTCTTTGTAGAAAAGCAGCTCATTCTTAGAGCTGAACAAGCTTTTTCGCACAGTAGAGTGTTTGGAAAATGAAGATGTTTCTTTTCTTACCAAACTACATTAGAAACGAAAAGAAACTAGCATGTTCTACAACTTGTTAAGTTTTACAAACTAGAGAGTTTGAACTTGCTGTGATCTACACTCTTTGTAGAAAAGCAGCTCATTCCTAGAACTGAGCAAGCTTATTTCGCACAGTAGAGTGTTTGGCAATGAAGAGGTTTCTTTTCTTACCAAACTACATTAGAAACGAAAGAAAGCAGAATTTGTACAACTTTTTACGTTGTACAAACTAGGAGAGTTTGAACTTGCTGTGATCTACAATCTTTGTAGAAGAGCAGCTCATTCCTAGAGCTGAACAAGCTTATTTCGCACAGTAGAGTGTTTGGTAATGAAGATGTTTCTTTTCTTACCAAACTACATTGGAAACGAAACAAAACTAGCATGTTCTACAACTTGTTGCTGTACAAACTTTTTGAACTTGCTGTGTTTTTTACTCTTTGTAGAAAAGCAGCTCATTCCTATAGCTGAAAAGTTTATTTCGCACAGTAGAGTGTTTGGCAATGAAGATGTTTCTTTTTCTTACCAAACTACATTAGAAAAAGAAACGAAACTAGCATATTAGAACTTGTTAAGTTGTACAAGCTAGGAGAGTTTGAACTTGCTGTGATCTACACTCTTTGTAGAAAAGCAGCTCATTCCTAGAACTGAGCAAGCTTATTTCGCACAGTAGAGTGTTTGGCAATGAAGATGTTTCTTTTCTTACCAAACTACATTGGAAACGAAACAAAACTAGCATATTCTACAACTTGTTAAGTTTTACAAACTAGTAGAGTTCGAACTTGCTGTGATCTACACTCTTTGTAGAAAAGCAGCTCATTCCTAGAGCTGAACAAGCTTATTTCGCACAGTAGAGTGTTTGGCAATGAAGATGTTTCTTTTCTTACCAAACTACATTAGAAAAAGAAACTAAACTAGCATGTACTACAACTTGTTAAGTTGTACAAGCTAGGAGAGTTTGAACTTGCTGTGATCTACACTCTTTGTAGAAAAGCAGCTCATTCCTAGAGCTGAACAAGCTCATTTCGCACAGTAGAGTGTTTGGCAATGAACATGTTTCTTTTCTTACCAAACTACATTAGAAATGAAACGAAACTAGCATATTCTACAACTTGTTAAGTTGTACAATCTAGGAGAGTTTGAACTTGCTGTGATCTACACTCTTTGTAGAAAAGCAGCTCATTCGTAGAGGTGAACAAGCTTATTTCGCACAGTAGAGTGTTTGGCAATGAAGAGGTTTCTTTTCTTACCAAACTATATTAGAAACGAAAGAAACCAGTAAATTGTACAACTTGTTAAGTTCTACAAACTAGGAGAGTTTGAACTTGCTGTGATCTACACTCTTTGTAGAAAAGCAGCTCATTCTTAGAGCTGAACAAGCTTATTTCGCACAGTAGAGCGTTTGGAAATGAAGAGGTTTCTTTTCTTACCAAACTACATTAGAAACAAACAAAACTAGCATATTCTACAACTTGTTAGGTTGTACAAACTAGAGAGTTTGAACTTGCTGTGATCTACACTCTTTGTAGAAAGGCAGCTCATTCTTAGAGCTGAACAAGCTTTTTCGCACAGTAGAGTGTTTGGCAATGAACATGTTTCTTTTCTTACCAAACTACATTAGAAATGAAACGAAACTAGCATATTCTACAACTTCTTAAGTTGTACAAACTAGGAGAGTTTGAACTTGCTGTGATCTACACTCTTTGTAGAAAAGCAGCTCATTCCTAGAGCTGAACATGCTTATTTTGCACAGTAGAGTGTTTGGCAAATGAAGATGTTGCTTTTCTTACTAAACTACAATAGAAACGAAAACGAAACTAGCATATTCTACAACTTGTTAAGTTGTACAAACTAGAAAGAGTTTGAACTTGCTGTGATCTACACTCTTTGTCAAGCAGCTCATTCCTAGAGCTGAACAACCTTATTTCGCACAGTAGAGTGTTTGGCAATGAAGAGGTTTCTTTTCTTACCAAACTACATTAGAAACGAAAGAAACCAGTAAATTGTACAACTTGTTAAGTTGTACAAACTAGGAGAGTGTGAACTTGCGGTGATCTACACTCTTTGTAGAAAAGCAGCTCATTCCTAGAGCTGAACAAGCTTATTTCGCACAGTAGAGTGTTTGGCAATGAAGAGGTTTCTCTTCTCACCAAACTACATTAGAAACGAAAGAAACCAGTAACTTGTACAACTTTTTAAGTAGTACAAACTAGGAGAGTTTGAAATTGCTGTGATCTACACTCTTTGTAGAAGAGCAGCTCATTCCTAGAGCTGAACAAGTGTTATTTCACACAGTAGAGTGTTTGGTAATGAAGATGTTTCTTTTCTTACCAAACTACATTGGAATCGAAACAAAACTAGCATTTTCTACAATTTGTTAAGTTGTACAAACTAGGAGAGTTTGAACTTGCTGTGATCTAACCTCTTTGTAGAAAAGCAACTCATTCCTAGAGCTGAAAAAGCTTATTTCGCACAGTAGAGTGTTTGGCAATGAAGTTGTTTCTTTTCTTCCCAAACTACATTAGAAACAGAGCGAAACTAGCATATTCTACAACTTGTTATGTTATACAAACTAGAGAGTTTCAACTTGCTGTGATCTACTCTCTTTGTAGAAAAGCAGCTCATTCCTACAGCTGAACAAGCTTATTTCGCACAGTAGAGTGTTTGGCAATGAAGATGTTTCTTTTCTTCCCAAACTACATTAGAAATGAAACGAAACTAGCATATTCTACAACTTGTTAAGTTTTACAAACTAGAAGAGTTTGAACTTGCTGTGATCTACACTCTTTTGTAGAAAAGCAGCTCATTCCTAGAACTGAGCAAGCTTATTTCGCACAGTAGAGTGTTTGGCAATGAAGATGTTTCTTTTCTTACAAAACTACATTGAAACGAAACAAAACTAGCATATTCTACAACTTGTTAAGTTGTACAAGCTAGTGTTTGAACTTGCTGTGTTTTACACTCTTTGTAGAAAAGCAGCTCATTCCTAGAGCTGAACAAGCTTATTTCACACAGTAGAGTGTTTGGCAATGAAGATGTTTCTTTTCTTACAAACTACATTAGAAAAAGAAACTAAACTAGCATATACTACAACTTGTTAAGTTGTACAAGCTAGGAGAGTTTGAACTTGCTGTGATCTACACTCTTTGTAGAAAAGCAGCTCATTCCTAGAGCTGAACAAGCTCATTTCGCACAGTAGAGTGTTTGGCAATGAACATGTTTCTTTTCTTACCAAACTACATTAGAAATGAAACGAAACTAGCATATTCTACAACTTGTTAAGTTGTACAATCTAGGAGAGTTTGAACTTGGTGTGATCTACACTCTTTGTAGAAAAGCAGCTCATTCCTAGAGCTGAACATGCTTATTTCGCACAGTAGAGTGTTTGGCAATGAAGATGTTTCTTTTCTTACCAAACTACAATAGAAACGAAACGAAACTAGCATATTCTACAACTTGTTAAGTTGTACACACTAGGAGAGTTTGAACTTGCTGTGATCTACACTCTTTATAGAAAAGCAGCTCATTCCTAGAGCTGAACAAGCTTATTTCGCACAGTAGAGTGTTTGGCAATGAAGAGGTTTCTTTTCTTACCAAACAACATTAAAACGAAAGAAACCAGTAAATTGTACAACTTGTTGAGTTGTACAAACTAGGAGAGTGTGAACTTGCTGTGATCTACACTCTTTGTAGAAAAGCAGCTCATTCCTAGAGCTGAACAAGCTTATTTCGCACAGTAGAGTGTTTGTCAATGAAGATGTTTCTTTTCTTAACAAACTACATTAGAAATGAAAGAAACTAGCATATTCTACAACATGATAAGTTGTACAAACTAGGAGAGTTTGAACTTGCTCTGATCTACCCTCTTTGTAGAACAGCAGCTCATTCCTAGAGCTGAACAAGCTTATTTCGCACAGTAGAGCGTTTGGCAATGAAGAGGTTTCTTTTCTTACCAAACTACATTAGAAACGAAAGAAACCAGTAAATTGTACAACTTGTTAAATTGTACAAACTAGGAGAGTTTGACCTTGCTGTGATCTATACTCTTTGTAGAAAAGCAGTCATTCCTAGAGCTGAAACAAGCTTATTTCGCACAGTAGAGCGTTTGGAAATGAAGAGGTTTCTTTTCTTACCAAACTACATTAGAAACAAAGCGAAACTAGCATATTCTACAACGTGTTAGGTTGTACGAACTAGAGAGTTTGAACTTGCTGTGATCTACACTCTTTGTAGAAAGGCAGCTCATTCTTAGAGCTGAACAAGCTTTTTCACACAGTAGAGTGTTTGGCAATGAAGATGTTTCTTTTCTTACCAAACTACATTAGAAACGAAACGAAACTAGCATATTCTACAACTTGTTAAGTTGTACACACTAGGAGAGTTTGAACTTGCTGTGATCTACACTTTTGTCTAAAAGCAGCTCATTCCTAGAGCCAACAACCTTATTTCAAGACAGTAGAGTGTTTGTCAATGAAGAGGTTTTTCTTTTCTTACCAAACTACATTAGAAACGAAAGAAACTAGAAAATTGTACAACTTGTTAAGTTGTACAAACTAGGAGAGTGTGAACTTGCTGTGATCTACACTCTTTGTAGAAAAGCAGCTCATTCCCTTTGCTGAACAAGCTTATTTCGCACAGTAGAGTGTTTATAAATGAAGAGGTTTCTTTTCTCACCAAACTACATTAGAAACGAAAGAAACCAGTAACTTGTACAACTTTTTAAGTAGTACAAACTAGAGAGTTTGAAATTGCTGTGATCTACACTCTTTGTAGAAGAGCAGCTCATTCCTAGAGCTGAACAAGTTTATTTCGCACAGTAGAGTGTTTGGTAATGAAGATGTTTCTTTTCTTACCAAACTACATTGGAATCGAAACAAAACTAGCATTTTCTACAATTTGTTAAGTTGTACAAACTAGAGAGTTTGAACTTGCTGTGATCTAACCTCTTTGTAGAAAAGCAACTCATTCCTAGAGCTGAAAAAGCTTATTTACAAGACAGTAGAGTGTTTGGCAAATGAAGTGTTTCTTTTCTTCCCAAACTACATTAGAAACAGAGCGAAACTAGCATATTCTACAACATGTTATGTTATACAAACTTGAGAGTTTAAACTTGCTGTGATCTACTCTCTTTGTAGAAAAGCAGCTCATTCCTACAGCTGAAAACTTATTTCTGCACAGTAGAGTGTTTGGCAATGAAGATGTTTCTTTTCTTACCAAACTACATTAGAAATGAAATGAAACTAGTATATTCTATAACTTGTCCAGTTGTACAAACTAGAGATTTTGAACTTGCTGTGATCTACACTCTTTGTAGAAAAGCAGCTCATTCCTAGAGCTGAACAATCTTATTTCGCACAGTAGAGTGTTTGGCATGAAGAGTTTCTTTTCTTACCAAACTACATTAGAAACAGAAGAAACCAGTAAATTGTACAACTTGTTAAGTTGTACAAACTAGAGAGTTTGAACTTGCTGTGATCTACACTCTGTAGAAAAGCAGCTCATTCCTAGAGCTGAACACGCTTCATTTCGCACAGTAGAGTGTTTGGAAATGAAGAGGTTTCTTTTTCTTACCAAACTACATTAGAAACAAAGCGAAACTAGCATATTCTACAACTTGTTAGGGTTGTACAAACTAGGAGAGTTTGAACTTGCTGTGATCTACACTCTTTGTAGAAAAGCAGCTCATTCTTAGAGAGCTGAACAAGCTTTTTTTTCGTGTAGAGTGTTTGGAAATGAAGATGTTTCTTTTCTACCAAACTACATTAGAAAACAAAGAAACTAGCATGTTCTACAACTTGTTAAGTTTTCAAACTAGGAGAGTTGAACTTGCTGTGATCTACACTCTTTGTAGAAAGCAGCTCATTCCTAGAACTGAGCAAGCTTATTTCTTTACAGAGTAGAGTGTTTGGCAATGAAGAGGTTTCTTTTCTTACCAAACTACATTAGAAACGAAAAGAAAGCAGAATTTGTACAACTTTTACGTTGTACAAAACTAGAGAGTTTGAACTT